>JADNSB010000048.1:0-140327 GCA_019695575.1 Angomonas ambiguus | reverse complement strand
CAGTGGTCCCCCATCGGGCAGCTCTCTGGTCGGTGCGGCACGTAGCTCCGGCAGAGGACGAGGCGCGTGATGTTCAGCCGGGCGGGAGGGAGGTGCGTCACTGCTGTCGTCGGCACCTCGTAGAGGTGATGGAATCCAGCGTCAAAGACTTGAATACTTTCCCCTGTCGCCGAAGAAGAAGAAGGGGGATTTTTATTTTTTTTCCTCCGATTGCCTTTACCAGCGGCCTCAGAAGGTTTGGACTCTGGCTTGGGGTCATGGTGCTGGAGTGTGCTGGTAGTGTTATGAGTAGAAGGCGGAGAGGGGGCCTGAGGTTCCACCGGCGGGGGGGCGTTGGACTCGTCCGTGGTCGCGAAAAAAGGGAACGATAGGAAAGGAGGGGCGCCTCCTCCGGTGAGAGGAGAGGGCAAGGACGACTGCAAGTGAGGGATGAAAGGAGGGGAAGAGGGATTTAAGGTAAAGGCACGGTCAGAGTAGCCTCTGGAAGGAGGGGGGAGTCTTGTCGGCGGTGCGACGCTCCCTGCAGGGCCGGGCGGTGGCGTCGCGGGGCCTGTAAAAGGAAACACCAAGGGCGGTGGCACAGTGGGAGAGGCGGCGGAAGGATAACGCGGCATGGCCCTTTCTTTAACGGGCGTGGCGGACTGCAGGTGGAAAGGTTCGAACATTAAGCTAGCGGCGAGCGTGTGTGCCAGTTGAGTAATATCATCATACACCGGAAATGCCTCCTCTGGTGAATGTGGCTTATTATTATTGTTGTTATTGTTGTTATTATTATTATTATTATTATTATTATTATTATTGTGACTTCGGTTATGGCTGTATGGATAGAGATTGAAATTACTCTGCTCGGTGCTGCTATCGGTAACGTTAGAGGGATACGAGTGAAGCATATAAAAGGGGGGATGGGATGGGAAAGGAACTATAAAAGTCGATTTTCTGTGTTTGTATTTATAATAGTTGTGTGTGCGTGTGTGTGTGAGTGCTGTGGTGTTGGGCACTGATACAAGTGGATACGCTTTGTGAAGGGAAATGGCAGTGTGGTACTAAGATCCTGTTTTATTTGCCTAGAGGTATATCCCGTCTGATTCTTTCTTCTTTTTTTATTATTATTATTATAATAGAATTGTTTTTTGTTTTGTTTTGCTTTGCTTCACTAAAGAAATCAAAATAAAGAAATAAGGAAAGAGAGTATTATAATACACACACACACACACACACACACACACACACATTTGCTTATCTCAGCAAGCTTTAACCACTCGTACAGCAAAAATATCAAAGAAGAAAAGGAAAAGATAAAAGAAAAAGAAATACAAGAATGAATGTCTCTCATTTGCGGTCGACAAAAATTCCTCTCAGTACTCCAAAAAAAAAAAATACAAAAAAAGAAAAGGTTACTCTTTTTAGAAATAAAAATAAAAAAGAATAGAAAAAACATTGGTTCAACTAATCTCTCATTTTTATGTTTTCCTTTTAAAAAATTTTCCAAAAAAAAAACAGCGAGGACTGAAAGTCTTTAAACGCAAAAGTAAAGTCCTCGAGGCACAATACATTTCCTTTTTTCCTGTGTGGTATAACAAATACATAAATATAAATAAAAAAAAACGCAAAAGGTAAAGAAGAAAAAAGGGGTTGAGTTAACACCTTTTTAAGTCCTCGAGGAAAGAACAAAAAAGGTTCAAAAACATTTAAAGAAATTTTGAAAAGTAAACAAAAAAAAAAGATTCATGTATACAAAAGAAAAAAAGAAAGTAAATAATTGAGTTAATAGGTATGATGGTAACGAATTATTTTATTTTATTTTATTTTGACGGTTTTTCTTTCTCTGTGTTGTGTGAAAAAGGGGGTCGAAAGAAAGTAACCCGAAAGGGGGAAAAAAAAACATGTATAGAAAATAAAAGTATAAAAAAAGTGGGAGAGGGAATGAAAAAAATAGATGTGTAATTTAGTGAGAGGAAAAGTATATTCCCGCATCACTATTCTTCTTTTTGTTTTGTTTTGTTTTATCCGTAATTTAATGAATCCGACTTCAGCCTATTAACGCTCTATGTTACCTATGGCGTACTATCAGAGAGAGAGAGAGGGATGAAGTTTTGTTTTTTTCTTATTATCCTTAATTTTATTTTATGTTACTTTATTTTTTGTCGTTTTTCTTTTCGTTTTTTAATTAGAACAGCTTACACACCCACCTTTTACCTTCTCCTCAGCAGAGCTGCATGGGATCCATCTTTACCAAAGATGTGTCGTAAGGGTTATGTCGCCACCGCAGTGAAGACGAAGATGACAGTGTTCGGCAGCTCTGATGGATCTGTGTGGAGCGACTGTCGCTATCTTTATTACGGCGGTCCTCACGCGGGGAGTTGGTCCGGTCGGGTACTATCCCGTCGTGCAGCAACGCGGACGTGGACGGCGTCGGTGCCGGGGAGGCGTGGTGTTGGTTGAAGCTGACCGTATTGGATCGATTGCTCGCTGCCGCCGGTGCCATGGACGGGGAGCCGTCGCGAATGTAATGCGGCGCTACGCCGGAGGGTACCGCACGCGGTCGGTGAGAGTCACGAGGGTTCAGTGAGGTGGTGAAGGCGGTGGGGTTAGTGGACGGCGACGTGGCGGCGGTAGAGGCGCTGATGCTCTCCTCCTGCGGTGTCATGTACGGCGCAAACGACGGCATCACTGGTCGGTAGAGCGAGGAAGGGGTCTCCCCCAGCGGCACCGTCAACGGGGAGAAGGAAAAGTTTGCCTCCGGGCTCAGCTGGCTGGGAGGAAGGTGCTGGTAGTGATGGCTGCTCTGACGGCTCAGCGGCAGCGAGGCAGCATCAGAGGCAAAGGAGAGTTCGTTTGTATGGGGACTGTGGTATGGCAGCGAGGAGCGGCAGCCGCTCTCACGGAAGGAAACTAACTGCGAGACAGAAGTAATCTCTTTCTCCTGCGGGGTGTCTCGCTCCTTCGCCTTCTCCACCGGCAGAGGTCGCGCCGGCGCTCTCAAAAAGTCTCGCTTCGCATTCGGGTCCACTACAATGATGTGCGCCTGTTGGCACTGCACACCGTTGCGACACTGCCGCTGGTAGTTGAAGGCCACGCACTCCTCCAGTGGCACCCTATCCCTGCACAGCGCCCCCTCCGTCTCCAGCAGCCGCTCCGAGGGCACCAGCACCGCCGGCCCCTTCCCGTTCGGCAGCCGCACCACCACCGTCTCCCCCGGCGGTAGGCGAGGGTACGTGCACCGAGACTCATGCCGCCACACGTAGTTGACGTGGATCGGCCGTGCCGTCAGAGTCCTCTCGTCGCAGTCGGCGTGCACAAACTTGCAGTGGTCCCCCATCGGGCAGCTCTCTGGTCGGTGCGGCACGTAGCTCCGGCAGAGGACGAGGCGCGTGATGTTCAGCCGGGCGGGAGGGAGGTGCGTCACTGCTGTCGTCGGCACCTCGTAGAGGTACTGAAACTGAGGATCGTACACCTCCAGCACGGACAGGTTCTCGGTGGGGTCCACGTGGTCCTCGTGTACGGGGGCACCGGAGGCAGCGTAGGTCATGGGCACTGATGGCAATCAAAGCGGTGAACAGAAGCGCTCTAGCACACGAATGGTGAAGAGGAAAGGAATGAAAACGGAAAAGAATAGATAGGATAAAAAAAAATAACTTCCACTGAAAAAAAAATTAAAAAAAAACCTCTCTTGATATAAATTCTTTTATATATAGATCAGAAAATAAAACAGGAGAAGGAGAGAAGTAAATAATCGTCCACAGTAGTGGATTAAATCGTACTATACTTTTCACAGCGGTGGATGAAATAAACAAATGGTGTTATTCCTCACTTATTTACAAAAAAACAAAATTGATATTTGTTTTTATAGCTATGAACTCCATGAGAGAGGGAAATGAATAAATAAAAAAAAGTAAACGAGAATACTTCGGTATAGAAGCTAATCCGTCGTTTGGGTATATATGTATAAATGTGTGTATGCACGCTGTGCGGTGTATAACAAATTACAAAAAAAATGGGAGAAGGGGAACGTATTTAAAATGAAAAAAAAAAAAAACTATCGTTTAAAGTTATTAAAGGTTCTACGAGCTTATTTCAAAGATTGAGTTTTCTTTTATTTTTGTAAAAGATTCGTGTATACCTAAAACAAACTGAAAAAGAAAAAATTGAGTTAACAGGTATGATGGTAACTACTATTTTATTGTTTTGACGGTTTTTCTTTCTCTGTGTTGTGTGAGTAAAGCGTCGAAAGAAAGTAACCCAAAAGAGAAAAAAAAAAACATGTATAGAGAAAAAAGTATAACAAAAAAATCTGGGAGAGGGAATGAAAAAAATAGATGTGTAATTTAGTGAGAGGAAAAGTATATTCCCGCATCACTATTCTTCTTTTTGTTTTGTTTTGTTTTATCCGTAATTTAATGAATCCGACTTCAGCCTATTAACGCTCTACGTTACCTATGGCGTACTATCAGAGAGAGAGAGAGGGATGAAGTTTTGTTTTTTTCTTACTATCCTTATGGTCTGTTTTCTGTTTGTTTGTTTCACTTTTGTTTCTGCCTTACTCGTCGTGTGGGTTATACACCCAACCTTGGGCAGGGTGCAGTGCTTTCCCGTCTTGTTCAGCACAGTTGCATCACATCCATCTTTACCAGAGATGTGTCGTAAGGGTTATGCCGCCACCGCAGTGAAGACGAGAATGACAGTACTGGTAACCGACACTTTTCCTGCACGCTATCTTTATTACGGCGGTCCTCACGCGGGGAGTTGGTCCGGTCGGGTACTATCCCGTCGTGCAGCAACGCGGACGTGGACGGCGTCGGTGCCGGGGAGGCGTGGTGTTGGTTGAAGCTGACCGTATTGGATCGATTGCTCGCTGCCGCCGGTGCCATGGACGGGGAGCCGTCGCGAATGTAATGCGGCGCTACGCCGGAGGGTACCGCACGCGGTCGGTGAGAGTCACGAGGGTTCAGTGAGGTGGTGAAGGCGGTGGGGTTAGTGGACGGCGACGTGGCGGCGGTAGAGGCGCTGATGCTCTCCTCCTGCGGTGTCATGTACGGCGCAAACGACGGCATCACTGGTCGGTAGAGCGAGGAAGGGGTCTCCCCCAGCGGCACCGTCAACGGGGAGAAGGAAAAGTTTGCCTCCGGGCTCAGCTGGCTGGGAGGAAGGTGCTGGTAGTGATGGCTGCTCTGACGGCTCAGCGGCAGCGAGGCAGCATCAGAGGCAAAGGAGAGTTCGTTTGTATGGGGACTGTGGTATGGCAGCGAGGAGCGGCAGCCGCTCTCACGGAAGGAAACTAACTGCGAGACAGAAGTAATCTCTTTCTCCTGCGGGGTGTCTCGCTCCTTCGCCTTCTCCACCGGCAGAGGTCGCGCCGGCGCTCTCAAAAAGTCTCGCTTCGCATTCGGGTCCACTACAATGATGTGCGCCTGTTGGCACTGCACACCGTTGCGACACTGCCGCTGGTAGTTGAAGGCCACGCACTCCTCCAGTGGCACCCTATCCCTGCACAGCGCCCCCTCCGTCTCCAGCAGCCGCTCCGAGGGCACCAGCACCGCCGGCCCCTTCCCGTTCGGCAGCCGCACCACCACCGTCTCCCCCGGCGGTAGGCGAGGGTACGTGCACCGAGACTCATGCCGCCACACGTAGTTGACGTGGATCGGCCGTGCCGTCAGAGTCCTCTCGTCGCAGTCGGCGTGCACAAACTTGCAGTGGTCCCCCATCGGGCAGCTCTCTGGTCGGTGCGGCACGTAGCTCCGGCAGAGGACGAGGCGCGTGATGTTCAGCCGGGCGGGAGGGAGGTGCGTCACTGCTGTCGTCGGCACCTCGTAGAGGTACTGAAACTGAGGATCGTACACCTCCAGCACGGACAGGTTCTCGGTGGGGTCCACGTGGTCCTCGTGTACGGGGGCACCGGAGGCAGCGTAGGTCATGGGCACTGATGGCAATCAAAGCGGTGAACAGAAGCGCTCTAGCACACGAATGGTGAAGAGGAAAGGAATGAAAACGGAAAAGAATAGATAGGATAAAAAAAAATAACTTCCACTGAAAAAAAAATTAAAAAAAAACCTCTCTTGATATAAATTCTTTTATATATAGATCAGAAAATAAAACAGGAGAAGGAGAGAAGTAAATAATCGTCCACAGTAGTGGATTAAATCGTACTATACTTTTCACAGCGGTGGATGAAATAAACAAATGGTGTTATTCCTCACTTATTTACAAAAAAACAAAATTGATATTTGTTTTTATAGCTATGAACTCCATGAGAGAGGGAAATGAATAAATAAAAAAAAGTAAACGAGAATACTTCGGTATAGAAGCTAATCCGTCGTTTGGGTATATATGTATAAATGTGTGTATGCACGCTGTGCGGTGTATAACAAATTACAAAAAAAATGGGAGAAGGGGAACGTATTTAAAATGAAAAAAAAAAAAAACTATCGTTTAAAGTTATTAAAGGTTCTACGAGCTTATTTCAAAGATTGAGTTTTCTTTTATTTTTGTAAAAGATTCGTGTATACCTAAAACAAACTGAAAAAGAAAAAATTGAGTTAACAGGTATGATGGTAACTACTATTTTATTGTTTTGACGGTTTTTCTTTCTCTGTGTTGTGTGAGTAAAGCGTCGAAAGAAAGTAACCCAAAAGAGAAAAAAAAAAACATGTATAGAGAAAAAAGTATAACAAAAAAATCTGGGAGAGGGAATGAAAAAAATAGATGTGTAATTTAGTGAGAGGAAAAGTATATTCCCGCATCACTATTCTTCTTTTTGTTTTGTTTTGTTTTATCCGTAATTTAATGAATCCGACTTCAGCCTATTAACGCTCTATGTTACCTATGGCGTACTATCAGAGAGAGAGAGAGGGATGAAGTTTTGTTTTTTTCTTATTATCCTTAATTTTATTTTATGTTACTTTATTTTTTGTCGTTTTTCTTTTCGTTTTTTAATTAGAACAGCTTACACACCCACCTTTTACCTTCTCCTCAGCAGAGCTGCATGGGATCCATCTTTACCAAAGATGTGTCGTAAGGGTTATGTCGCCACCGCAGTGAAGACGAAGATGACAGTGTTCGGCAGCTCTGATGGATCTGTGTGGAGCGACTGTCGCTATCTTTATTACGGCGGTCCTCACGCGGGGAGTTGGTCCGGTCGGGTACTATCCCGTCGTGCAGCAACGCGGACGTGGACGGCGTCGGTGCCGGGGAGGCGTGGTGTTGGTTGAAGCTGACCGTATTGGATCGATTGCTCGCTGCCGCCGGTGCCATGGACGGGGAGCCGTCGCGAATGTAATGCGGCGCTACGCCGGAGGGTACCGCACGCGGTCGGTGAGAGTCACGAGGGTTCAGTGAGGTGGTGAAGGCGGTGGGGTTAGTGGACGGCGACGTGGCGGCGGTAGAGGCGCTGATGCTCTCCTCCTGCGGTGTCATGTACGGCGCAAACGACGGCATCACTGGTCGGTAGAGCGAGGAAGGGGTCTCCCCCAGCGGCACCGTCAACGGGGAGAAGGAAAAGTTTGCCTCCGGGCTCAGCTGGCTGGGAGGAAGGTGCTGGTAGTGATGGCTGCTCTGACGGCTCAGCGGCAGCGAGGCAGCATCAGAGGCAAAGGAGAGTTCGTTTGTATGGGGACTGTGGTATGGCAGCGAGGAGCGGCAGCCGCTCTCACGGAAGGAAACTAACTGCGAGACAGAAGTAATCTCTTTCTCCTGCGGGGTGTCTCGCTCCTTCGCCTTCTCCACCGGCAGAGGTCGCGCCGGCGCTCTCAAAAAGTCTCGCTTCGCATTCGGGTCCACTACAATGATGTGCGCCTGTTGGCACTGCACACCGTTGCGACACTGCCGCTGGTAGTTGAAGGCCACGCACTCCTCCAGTGGCACCCTATCCCTGCACAGCGCCCCCTCCGTCTCCAGCAGCCGCTCCGAGGGCACCAGCACCGCCGGCCCCTTCCCGTTCGGCAGCCGCACCACCACCGTCTCCCCCGGCGGTAGGCGAGGGTACGTGCACCGAGACTCATGCCGCCACACGTAGTTGACGTGGATCGGCCGTGCCGTCAGAGTCCTCTCGTCGCAGTCGGCGTGCACAAACTTGCAGTGGTCCCCCATCGGGCAGCTCTCTGGTCGGTGCGGCACGTAGCTCCGGCAGAGGACGAGGCGCGTGATGTTCAGCCGGGCGGGAGGGAGGTGCGTCACTGCTGTCGTCGGCACCTCGTAGAGGTACTGAAACTGAGGATCGAAGACAGCGGTGAAGGAAGAGGAGGAAAACGATGAAGTGGCGGCGGGGTCTGACATGATAGCAGTGCTTTCTTTTTCTTTTATTCTTGTTATTAATATTATGATTTAGTGTTTGTTTTAGCTTTTGTTTTGTTGTAGTTGTGGTTGTTTTTAGTAGTGGAGTGGTGGTCTTTTCGAGAAGGCGGTAACAGTAATATATATATATATATATTGTTCTTAGTTATTACTCGTGTAGATGAAACTAAGAATAAATAAATACGAAGAAAAACGAAAGTTAAATAACGGAATATCTAAAACGAAAATAATAAAAAAAAAGAGATTATAACGATAAAATATAACTAAAAAATTAAAAATTAAAAATAATAACAAGAAAGTGAATTAAAAAAAAAAAAAGTTAATTAGTAAGTTAATAATAATAAACTAAAAATTTGAAAAAAAAAAAAAAGAGTTTGGTTATTGTTTGTTTGTTTGTTTTCTATTTTTTTATCTGTTTGTTTGTCTTTTTTGGTGTATCAACAACCTTTATATTAATACTATTATTATACTTGTTTTTTTGATTATTATTACGAAGTTATTTAATGTTCGTTGCTGTTATTGTTATTGTTTGTCGCTTGATTGATAGGTAGTTTTAAAATTCTTTTTATTAATATTCCTATGTATAACTGTTTATTGCAGTTTTTGATAACTACGAAACGAGAACAAAAAAATTTAACGAACAAATAAAAAAAAAAAACGATAACGATAAATATAATAAGATTATCCTTTTTAAAGTGTTAGATTAAAAAAAAAAAAAGAGAGATCAACTTTTGTTGTTGTAGCTTTTTTTGTGTGTGTTTTCTGTTTTGTTTTTGTTATATTCCTTTAAGAAAAAAAAAAAGTTAAAAAATAACAATAACAACTGTGATTATTATTATTATTATTTATTTTATTTTATTTGTTAGTATTACCAAAAAGAACGTATTGATAACAAGGTCAATGAAAAGTGTTTAAAAAAAAAAAGAAAGAAATGAAAAATGAAAAATGAAAAACTAATATAACTTAATTAAATTCAAAATAGGAAATAAATAAAAAAAGTAAAAAGGAATTAGAGAAAAAAAAACCAGCAAATGAATGTCGGCTGAGAAATAATAACAATAATAATAAAAGAAAAGAAAGAAAAAACAAAAGAGCAAAATAAAACACAAAAGAACTAAAAAAAAATGTAATTCTTTTTTTGTTCTTTTTCCTGTTTGTTTGCCTTCTTTTTTCTTTTTTTACTTTAGTTTATTCTTGGGTTTTTTAGAATATTACTCGTTGAAGTTCTCGACTGAATTTAAATACGTCTTGCCTTCCTAATAATAAAATAATAAAATAATTAAAAAAAGAAAAAAAGCTTCAGTTAGAAAGGAAAAAATTTTATTACTTCTTTTTTTACGCGTGTAAAATAAAAACGTTCGAGTTGAAAACAGAAAAAAAAAAAACTCCTCGTTCTTTTTTTTTTAGTTTTTAAGAAATACTTTCTTTATTATTATTAAATCTATTATTTATATGTACCTTTCTTTTTTTCTAAAATGTAAATATATTTACAAAATCCGAAGAGGAAAAAAAAAAAAAGTATGTACTAATATAAACTTTAAAATAGATGAAACAAAATAAAAAAGAAAAAGCTGCAAACGAAAAAAAAAAATAAACGATTGTAATATATTTCAATATGAAAAGAACTTTTTTAAAAAAAAGTATATTAAAAGAAAAGAAAACAAAAGAGAGAAAGAGAAAAAGAAGAAAAGTTCAAACAGTAAAACGAAAGAAACAGAACACTAAAACCATTCAATCATAATAAACAAAATTAATAAAAATAATAATTTAATTAACACAACGCTGTGTACATAATTAAAAGAGATTGAAAAGAAAAAAAAGGGGTTAATAAGGGGAAAAAAGATGAATAAATACACAACAAAATAATACAAAAAATAATAATAATTAAAATAAAAATAATGAGAATGATAATTATTTTTTATTATTATCACCACTATTATTATTATTTATACTATTTTCATTATTACTATTAGTATTGTATTACTATATATAAATTGTTAATAATTATAAAAAAAAATTTTGATGAAATCTTTTGATGTCGATGAAGGGAAAAACACCTTCATAATAATAATAATAATTAATAATATTACTATTACTATTATTACTATGTACTTTTTTTTTTATTTCTCCTTTACAGAACAGAAAAATACAATTTTGTTTAGCGGAGTTGAAAAAATTATATTTTCATTCCTATTTTATTTTTTTGTCTTTTTTTTTTGTTTTATCGAATATGTGTGTATATAATAAACTTAAATTGTAAATATTTTTGTTTCTATTTTTTTTTAATTGATTTTTGTTTTTCTGTTTTTTGTAGTTCGACGAATATAAATAATAATAATAGTAATATAAAAGAATGTATATGGACATGAAAAAAATTCGCTTTTTTCTTTTCTTTTGCCTTTCTTTTTCGTTATTTTCGAACTTTGCGAAACGGAAAATGCTCAAAAAAAAAAAGTTATGAAAAAACATAAAAGTAAAAAATATTCGTTTTTACAGTACAAAAAAAAAAATCATAAAATAAAAAAAAAAGTGAAGTATATATAAATATAAAGAAAAAAAAACAGTAAACAGCCGCCGAAAGGGGGAAAAAAAAACTATAAAATAAACAACAATAATGATAATAAGAGTTCAACACACACGAGAGAAAATAAACTTTTCTTTTTTCTTCTTGTTTTTTTCTTTTTGATTTTCTCCTTTTTTTTTTTCCTCCTCTCTCACTCTCTCTCTCTCTCACTCTCTCTCTCTCTCTCTCTCTCTCTCTTGTGTATATATTTTTAATTCAGTTTTTATTTTTATTTCTATTTGTATTATTATTATTTTTTCATATTTAATTACCACCGCCAGATAAAAATGGGTGGTTATCCACTTCCCCATGAAAACTCCAATCAATCGGCCCTTGAGAAGTAAAACTCAGCGGAGTCAGTCTATCGCTAGCACTGGGCGACGGCACTAGCAAGTGCTCCATTAAATTATTATTATTATTTAAATTATTTAAATTATTATTATTATTATTAAGGTTAGGGAAAGGTGGTTGAAACGGAGGATGGTTCGCATGAAGGTAGGAGGGTGGAGGGAGAGGCGGTGGCTGGCTTTGCTGAGTGTTGCTCAACACACTGAAACTACTTAATAAATTCAAATTATTATTATTGTTATTATTAGTGGGAGTAAAACTCATAGGAAGGGGAGTCACTACTCCGCTATTACTGTTTGTTGCAGCACTATTAATATTATTATTATTATTATGGATGCCTAGGTTCATGTTTAATAAACTGCCTTGTAATTGCTCTAATGAGATTATGGTAGGACTTAATGTATTATTATTATTATTATTATTGGTGAGGTACGAAGAAGCTGCGCGGGAGAAGACCGGTGATACGGAACTCTGTCTCATATGATTATTATTATTATTATGATTATTATTACTATGACTACTACTGGTGGAGAAGTTGCTAGGAATATTATTATTATTATTATTATTATTATTATTATTATTGTTAGGGGCCACAGGAGAGGGCACAAACAGTAACGTCGGGACTGGGGAGGACAGTCCATTATTATTATTATTATTATTATTTATGCTGCTGGTGGGGGTGCCCAGGCTGGCAGAAACGGTGTATGGCGGTGAGGTTAGAAACACAGCGCCGCTCCCATTGGTAGAGGGTATCACATTATTATTATTATTGTGAGAGTAGTGAGGTCGGTTTGAGCGATGAGCGCCGGAGATTGTATTATTATTATTATTATTATTATTATTATTATTATTATTGTTATTATTATTATTATTATTATTATTATTGAAGGAAAGCCCTTGAGGACGTACAGGAGCTACAGCGGTGGGGGCCGGCGCCCTCTTGTGCTCCCCTTGCACGGTAGGGTCCACGCACACGGCATGAATAAAGTGGCACCGCTCGCCTCTATTACACATGCGATTGAAATAATAATGCGCACAGTGCGACGGGGGTGCCCCTTTTTCTTCCTCCTCCTCTTCTCCTTCCTCTTCTACTACTACTGGTTCGTCGTTAACGCCTTCTACTTCTTTCTTTTCAGGTGAGTGACTCTCCCCTTTATTCTCCGTTTCGTCTCCTTCTTTATTATTGTTATTATTATTAGTATTATTAACATTCGCCAAGGCGGCCGCTCGTCGTTCCTCACGCTCCAGCCAGTCCAAGCTCCCCCGTGTACACAGCACTCTATCGCTCGCAAGACGCTCTAGGGGCGGTCGTTCGTTAGGGGCCAGCACCGCCAGCAGTCGCCCGGCCGGCAGCCGAGGATAGCTGCAGCTCTCTACCGTGCGATAGGCGTAGTTCACATGAATGGTACTACGCCGTACGCTAGGATGCAGCGCACACCCGGCAATCGATGGGGAGGGATGAGGTTGGGAGGTGTTTTCCTTCTGTGCTTCCTCGTCGTTATTATCCTTTTCATTGTTTTCATTATTTTCCTCATTACTATTATTATTATTATTATTAGGATTAGGATTAGGATTAGGATTAGGATTAGGATCCTTAGCATGGATGACGGCGTGCACAAACTTGCAGTGTGTTCCTTTACTGCAGGACTGCGTCATATAATAATTACGGCACAGTACTAATCGAGAGACACCGAGGGATGGTGACGGACGATGATGAACGAGGTCTGCAGGGATCGACAAGACTTCTTTGAAATCAAAGTCATAGACGTTAATATATTCTTCCTTTTTCTTATTATTACTATTATTATTATTATTATTATTATGGTTAGTTTTACTATGGTTAGTATTATTATTAGGTTGACTATGGTCGTTACTGTACTGCTGCATAGTGGTACTAGAGGCGGAGAGGGAGCTGCTGCCGCCGCGGAGGTGAACGGATAAATTATTATTATTATTATTACTGTCCGGTGAAGTGGATGAAGGGGCGGCACAGAATGCGGAAGGATCAACAAAGGTGGTGGAGGAGGCAGTGAATCGACCTAGACAGTTATTATTATTATTATTAGAACTATTATTATTATTATTATTATTTACATACACCCCATTATGAGCAAAAAGAGGCATACCTTGCTGCTGTTGTTGCTGTTGAAGCAGTAGTGCATTGAGAAAGTTAATTTGATTAATATTCTGACTGGCCGTATTATTATTATTATTATTATTATTATTATTATTGTTATTATTGTTATTATTGTTATTATTATTATTGTTATTATTATTATTCATGGAGAAACCTCCCCCTACAAGGGTAAAGGCAGACGCTGAAGGACTTCCATAGTGATCTAAGGGTGAGGGGTTCATGATGGCTCAAGGAGGCGAATTATATGATTATAGGTGTAATTATTATTATTATTATTATTATTATTATTTAATCTTTATTTTATTTTATTTTGGTGGACGGGGAGGGGGAAAGGGGGAAAAAAGGGGAAATAAATACTCTACTTTTTGAAAAGAAATTATTATTATTATTATTATAGTTAATTGGTTACTGCTTAATTCGTTCTCGTTTAGTTTTAGTAAAAGCAAAAAAAAAAAGGGGGGTTAAAAAAAAAAGAGAATAAATGAATAAATATGAGAGAAATAATACGAAGATAAAGTTAAAAAAAAAACTATTATCTATAATATTATTATTATTATTATTTCTTCTTGCTCGTTTGTTTGTTTGTTTGTTTTCTTTGCTGTTATTGTTGTTTGTCTGCCTGCTGTTGTTGTTTTTTGATATTTTTTGATATAGTGTTCGAATTATACTTTGTGGAGGGAAATAAAAAAAAAAATTGCAAATTTAATATAAAAAGAAAGTGAAATGAATTGAAAATGGAACAATATCAACACGATTATATATAAATATATAAATATATATTTATAGAAAAACAAAACTAAACAAGGCAAGTTTTGTATATACGGTTTCTATCTTTGTGTCTTTTAAAAGGGAGAGAAGAAGGAAATAAAAAAAAAAAGAGAGAAAGTGAAATATAATATTTGTTTTGTCTTTCAATTTTGGAGTGAGCCTTGCACACAAATATATAGAAAAAAAGATTAAATTCACAGCTAAAGCTAAGGCTACAGGAGCGTTATAGATAGGAGAGAAGACATATAGAACTCGATGCTATTCACTGAATCACGTCATACTATTTAATTTTGTATTGTTTTGCTTTTGTTTTTGTTTTTCTTCTTGTTAGGTTGTGCTTTTCACTTTTTATTTTTGTTTGTTTGTTTTCGAATTCGACTTGGTCTGTAGATATGTGTGTGTGTGTGTATAAAGATATGTGTGTGTATAGAGATGTGTGTCTTGCTGTACCACTACTCCCCATCTTTTACCTTGGATTTACCAGACGCCTTATCCTTCGGTGCTGTATCCGCCTCCGCACTCGCCTGTATTCGTTTGATCAACTCACTGGTGCTTATCCCTTTCGTCCGAGGCACAGTCTTGAGCATTCCTAACCGCCGAGGTACCGCATAATAGGTATCCTCCGGGGTGTCGTACTCCTCCCCGCACGCCACGACGTGAATATTATAATAATGAATCATTTCCTCCGTCACGCCGCTGACGGGGGCGTCCTTGATGACCTCGCTCACATACTTGCAGAGCTTTACTTCCATCACCCGCTCGTCGGTGGTCATGATGGGCCTACGTTTGTAATTCACACACTCCTCATCTCCACACACGCCGACGATCAATCGGTTCCCGAATTGCAGCGCATTAGCCATTAATCGTTTATGACCGGCGTGACAGAGATCAAAAACACCGTCGATATACACGTTACGAACGGGGAGAAACAGAGGCACGTTGAGGGAGGTGCTAAGATCGACGAGGATGCCGACTACATAAAGAACGACACCACTAATCGCAATGACGTCGTTGAAGACGCTACCAATCACAATCACCATCACCAACGCGTGCACCCGACGTTGGGCGAGATGACTGACATACACTTCAATGGTGAGCAGTCCTAGTATCAGAGCATCACTGACAATCGACAGTGTATTAAACTCACCAATCGGAAAAATGTAAAAAAAGGGCACCGCACGAATCGCGAAACAGAACGCGATGGCAAATTTTGTTTTTTGTTTCATTTTAAGCAATGCAATGTTAATAAAAGTGGTGACCAGTATGGCGATGTAAGTGCTGCGGACAATATCGGTACGGTTGAAGTAATAGGCGACGTGACGCGCCGCAAACTCGGGCGCGCTCCACCGTAATATCAACAAGGTCATCAGCAGAAACAGCAACTCCGAGTCTCGGAACAGATAAGCAATCGTGTAGGCTATATTCTTTACCTTTTCCTTCCTCAAGTTATTGGCGTTGATGCGGCCGAGAATCGTGTTGAACTCGATTAACTGTAATATCATAACAAGATACCACTTAGAGCTGACAAGATCGATCTCAAACACCTCAAGAATGGTCAAGGAGATGAAGAGACGGGAGACGGTACTGCAGACGCGAGAAAAGATGTCTCCAAGGCTGGTGGCGCTGCGGCACCGCTTCGCGTGGACGCCATCAATACTGGCACACATCACCGCCACCATCAGCAGAAATACCGCAATCACCGTCGTCGCCTGTGTCTGTCGGCCCACCTCTGAAAATCGAGAAAAGTGTGGCGTCACGGCTTCCTGCGCGCCGCCCCCCGCCTCGTGGGTGCCTGTGGCTCCCCGCAATCCAAAAGCCCCCAGCGAAGACAGCACCTCCTGCCGCAGTCGTCCGCTCTCTTCCGCCGGGTTACCATAACTGTGAACGATTTGATACGCCTGCATGGACGCTACTACGCCGACTAACGTAATGGAGTTGGGGGCGACCAACTCGCTGATAAAGTACACACTGATAAAGTACCACAGAGGATAGAGGAGGCGGGTGACGAAGCTCACAGGGCGTGTGTCGAACTCACTGCTGGCACGGTAAATACTTTCCCTCTCCTTGATGGTGAAGAGAAAGCTGGACTCAGTCATTGCAAAGACTCGAGGAGAGAGATACCGTTGGAAAGGCGAAGTTCTTGTTTAATATTATTTTTCGTTGTTGCTGTATGAATGAATAAATCGTTGTTTGATTGATTGATTGATTGATTTTTTCTCTCTATATAAAATAAATGAATAAATAAATAAATGTTGTACAGAAATACCTTCTACTAGCACAGAAGAGGCAATGATGATGATAGTAATGAAATAAAATATGTAAAAAATCGCGATAGGTATATCCTTCCTTGTGTTAAAACCCAAAAAAAAAAAAGAAACTAGAAAAGATAAACGGAACAAGTAATTTTTTATCTACTTTTATTACCTTTTTTTTTTTTTGAATGCTTTTATTTTGTTTGTCGTTATTGTCTATTTAAACAGTTTTGATGGATAAAAATGAAAATGATAAAACTTAACACAGAAAGATGTTAAATTATTGTTAATTATTACTATTCCTTTCTCTTCTTTCTCTTTTCCTTTTTTTTTTTTTGAAAGGGGAGAAAAAAAGATGCAACAATGGAAAAGAAAATGACTATTGTTTTTTTTTATAACGTATAGAGAGAAGAAAAGAGAGAAACAAAAAAAAGGAAGAAAACGATTGAAAGATTTACAAAAATTTATTCACTTCAGTTATCAGAAATATTTCAAGAGAGTAATAATTACGAATAACACTTTTTTATTTTATTATTATATTTTTTTTTTGTTCTAGTTTAATATTTCTTTTTACATTAATACATAGCCTTGATAAAAACCTTTACATACATACGATGATGAATACTGAATAATAATAATAATAATAATATAGAATCGTTGGATGGAGAATAATCCTCACCAGCGGGTAAAATTAATTACAGAAGAATATATATTTATATTTATATATTGATTCATTGACTGATGTCTTCTTTTATTTATTTATTATTTGTTTGTTTATTTATAATTGTCTCCTTTTTTTTTTTCACTGTAATAGGGAAATATATACTTTCAAAAATAAACCAAAAAAAAAATGATGAAAAGAAAAAGAAAAGAAAAAATAATTATTATAATAGTATATAATTTTTTTTTTTTGTGGTAGTGGTTGCTAAAATAGCCACTTATTTTTCTTTTTTTAATGATAATTATTTTCTGTTACGGTTTGTTTAGACACAAAAAAAGAAAAAAGAAGAAAATCGCTAACTTTTTCCCCTTTAATTATTCATTTTTCGTCCATCCAAACTCGAAAAAAAGAAAATAAAAGAAAAAATATTTTTTTATTTTTATAATAATTTGCATTATTATTTATTTCTTTGTTTGTTTATTTTACTTTCCCCTACTACTTCATTAGATGGTTGATATTTACTTTTCTTTTTCATTTACCACCACTGAAATATTCTCTTTTTTTTTTCCCCCATTCATTTAATATGATTAATAACTCTTTTTTTTTTTTAATATAAACACGAATAAAAGAAGTAGTACACCGTGTATGAATATATATATATATATATAAATATATAAAAAAGAAGGAAATTAGGATCAAGCCTCGTCTTCCATAATCTCCTCGATCAGTATCATTCCCTTGGTAGCCGCCATCAGCTCCTCCACGCTTCGTTCCATCAACATACCCCAGCGGGCGGGATCGCCCTCCACCAGCTGCACCAAGCCCGCGCCCTCGCCCTGATACACCTGCACCTCGTCATCCTCATCCTCGTCGTCCTTCGTCGCGACACGATTGACGATACCAGCAGAGTCGCCAGGGAGGCCGTGTATGAGGTCGGTGTCGTAGGCGACGACGGTGATGGTGAGCAAACCCCCCGGGCCGCGGCAGGCGTCGACGTACTCCTCCGTATTCTCCAGCACCCCCGGTCGCTCCTGCAACACATCCTTGGCCACTAACGGTAACTTGAGGGCGAGGAAGGCCATGTTGGCCATGTCCACGGCACTGTACTCGGCCTGTGCCTTTTGCTCCCAGTCGTGTACGTTAAAAGAGGGGAGGGCGTAGAGAAAATCTTCGGCGGAGAAGATGTTGTTGTATCGCTTGTAGCGCTTCTTTTCATCCTCGTCCTCCACCGCGAGCGGGGCACCGCCCAGTAGCTGAGGCGCTTCAATATTCTGCATCATCTCCGTCGCCGCGAGGGCGAGGCAGCTGCACATGGACGAGAAGATGGGCTTGAAAGGGTGATGGACGAGGCAGTGAGCCATGTCGTAGCCTTTGGTGTTGATGTAGTTCGCCTCCTGGGATTTCTTCTCAATCAGCACGGTCCCTCGTGCGCGTTGATCCGTCGCATCCCAGCTACAGACCGCCTCAAACAGCAGCCGCAGAGGGCAGGCGAAGACGCGGTAGAAGGCCTGGTAGTCTCCATTACTGAGTGTCACCAGACCGGTAGCACGGTCGAAGGCGACGACAATCGCATAACTGCCACCGTAAGAGCCATTCCACACATTGGGGGTGTCCTGAATAATTTGAGGGTCGTACTTGACGATGAGCATCTTGTTTTCGGGGTCCTCGAGGGCGGCGGTCATCTCATCCGCGAAACTTTCCTCGGTACGATAAATATGGAGGGGGTTCTTCGGATTCTGTAAGTCGGTTTCCCCTTCCGGTAGGCTATGCTCGTGATAACAGTAGTGCGAGGGGGTGATGGTCAGAACGTCATCCAGCGCGTAGTGAGAGTAGTTCTGCAGCACAAACGTGGCACACTCCAGCGGCATGTGCTTGGAGAGAAAGTAGGTGTAGTGGAAACCGCAAAAGTTCAAGAAACGCTCCACATCCGCGCGATAACCCAGTCTGGAGACCGCGTCCGCGAGCACGGTGACGGCGTAAGTGCCAGGAGGGAACTCAAACCGACCTGGCATCACATTCACCTGAGGCGGGAGGCCGAAGCGGGCCTGCGACAGCGCATAGTCATTAAACTCTTTACAGTTGAGGGACTTGATGATCTTCTTGTCGTTAGTGGCGACCATGTAACCGAAGCCCATCGTGGCGTTGTATAGACGCTGTAGAGGAATGTGCCACGTCTTTCGGAACCGCTTCACGTTCACATCTGCTAGACGGGCTATCCCGCGCTCCTCGTCTAGGCCAATAAGGATGGCAAAGTGGGCGGGGTCCTGACGCTCAGATATCCTCACGTTCTGCGCCACGTTAAGGTTGAAGCCGATGAGCATGACGCTCTTGGAGTTGACGGCGGTGCGAAGGTGCTCGATAAATTCTTCCTCGTAAATGTTCGGTTGACCGTCCTCGGCGCCCCCACGACGCTGAGGCAACACGAGGCCCAGTCGTACATCGGACTGCACCTGCAGCTGCTGTAGAAAGAACAGGTACCACACAAAAGCGGTCGCCACCGAGTCTTTGGTGCTGCCGGTGACTATTACCGAGAGAGGAAGACTCAGTTGTTGGATAATCTTGGTCAGCGGAATACCCCGCAGTTTGACGTCGCACACGTTTACCTTGCTCAGTAGATTACGGCTACTCTGCTTACGTCTCGCACTATCACTAAGAAGGAAAGTGATGGTGAGGTGGTGCAGCATCGCGAGACCCAAGATGTGAGGCGCAATCTTCACGTCTAACAGGTTGGTCATCAACCCACCCGCGGAACTGCCGTCTAGCACAAATAAAGGGAAAATACTCTCCACCTTGGGGGCGTAGTCCTCGTTGATGAACACGCGCACAAACCCTCGGGACAGCTTTGAGTACCGGTCGATGTTGACCAAGGCGTCGTAGAGCGTCTGCATACTGACAGTGTGTTCCTCCAGCACTAAGTTAGAAAACACAGACTCATACCGCTTCAAGCTCTCCTCCACCTCCTCCCCGCCCTCGTGGTTCAAAGGGTGCTGTTCTCTAGTAAGGTGAGGGACGCCGAAAGTAATTGTGCGCTGGACCACATTAAAGTCGAGCAAGATACCGAAACACCCACGGGTCTCCTTGGTGTGACGCATCGACTCCATGATGGCCGCCGCCTCCTCCTCGGTCTCCGCCATGTTGCTCTTCAGTCGTACCTCGCTCTCCTCCACAATGTAGGGATCAAAGTTGAAGATATAAATCGAGTTGGGATCGTTGGCGTGATCGACCAGTTCTTTGCGGAACTGGGCCAAGGAAATGATAGGGGGGTGCTCCCCCATCCCTACACAGAAGTCCTCTTCATCCGGGTCGATGACCTTGTTGTCAAAGGTTGCCATCTCACTGTGAAGGTGCTCGAGGCGGGCTAGCTCCTCCGCCGACAGCCACTGCGCTGCCTCCTCATCCTCCTCAAACTCATCGTCCTCGCAGTTCTTGTTGTAGGAGCTATTACGGTGGAAGCGACTATGAATGTAGTCGTTACAGCAGTCGTACAGCTCCGCGAGGGTGACGGCGGGGAGGCTAATGTGGTGCAGACCCAAGTGGTTGGTGCGGAGAATCTTCTCGATCGGCGTCGGCACCTTGGACACGCAGGAGATGGCGAGGGCGATACTGAGCAGCCAGCTGCACGGAGCGCTGGGGAGGATGACTTCTGTTTCAAGGTAGTGTCGCTCTAGCATTCGCTCCGGGTCCACCACATCCGAGAGGCGGGGGATACCGGCGAAGAAGTTCTTACGAGCATTCCGCACCGCTTGTGCTTGCTGCCGGCTCACATTATCCAACCCATCCGCCGCACGGGCGCGGTCGGCGTCATCGTTAAACATGTTACCACGCTTCTTGGCCGCGCGGCCGACCCCCATCACCACCCCAGACTCATCTCCACCTTGAGGGCCCGTCGCCTCGCTGGGGGGAGGGCGGCGGCGAGGAGGGGCACTACCGACCTTGGCTCGGTTGAAGCCCACGCCCTGGCGACCGGCCGCAGCGGCTTTGGAGGGGGAGGTGCCGGACGCAGCAGCAGCAGCAGCGGCAGAGAGTACAGGGGTAGCCGCCGTACTGGAGTCATCGCTGTCCGAGCTAGACCCCTCCGGCGTCGCCACCACCTGCCCCACACCGCCGAGGTCAAACTCACTGTTGAGCGGTGTCGGTGCCATCATGTTCACCATCGGAGGGGGGGTCGCCTTCTTGGGGGGTTCCTCCTTCTCCCGTGCGCCGATGGGCTCTAAGAAGTGCTTCTTACCAGGGGCGGGGGCGGGGGCGGTTTTGGGCTCTAGCGGCGCTTTTCTTCACAGGGGGGGTAGGGCGCTGAGCGGCAGGGGGGCAGGGCGAAACCCGGCCGGCGGTGGACCCTTGTGTCCAGGACCTTTAGGACCGACCGACTCAATCCGCTTCATCTCCTCGCACATGACGGTCAGCTTTTCTTGGATATCTTTCAGCTGGGCCTCCGTTAGTTTATGCAGCTCCTCCATGCGAGCGGTGGTGGTCTTGTTGGAGAGGACGAGAGGGCGAATGCCTCCGCTTTCCCGGCGGGACGCGGTAGACCCTACGGAGTTGCTCTCCCGTCGCGCCTGAGGGTAAGTGCCCTGTAACGGCTTATTATTGTTAAACATATACGTTTAAGTATCTAATGGAGAGAGAGAGAGACAGACGAAAACAGAAAACACCAAAAAAACAGAAAAGGTACAGAATAATTAAAAATAAAAACCTAAAAAAAAAAAGAGGGGGAACACAGAAAAGAAAAAAGATAAAGCAGCCATACGGGTAGATGAATCATGATGAGGGCCTTTACAAAAAAAAAAAACGAAAACAGAGAAAAATATACAGGAAGTATGAACATTCAAAAAAAAAAAAAAGTATCGGAGTGCCGTATCGAATGTGTTGACCTCTGTCACTTATTCATCAGCGTCCTTTAGAAAAGGTTAAAACAGTCGAATATTATGTCGACTGTGCAAGTCGGGAACTATCTTTACAAAAATGTAATAAAGTACTCCCAAAAACACAGCGATGGCATTCAACGAGTAAAGCACTTCCTTCCACGCCGGGAGTTTCTCCTCCCCTGCCTCCTTCAGGTAGTACCGCCGACACGTCTCATAAGAGCTGTGGAGGATGTGCTTGACATCCATGTACGTATCCGGTGTTAACCAAGCGGTTTTACCGCTCTCCCCTTTCTTTCCCTCGGACGCACTCCTCGCCGCCATCGCCGTCACATCAATCTCTTTCGGCTTCCCGTCTCCCTGCGCTGTCCCCGCTGGGGGAGGACGAGGGTGACACAGCAGCAGGGCCGCCTCCTTCTTGCCATCTCTCAGCTCATAATAGTCCTCCAACCGCCTCACCTGCACGTACCCTCGCTGTAGATAAAACCGAAGTAAGTCCTCTCTGGTAGCAAGCAGGTGAAGGAAGACCTGTCGTACACCCACCTGCACCACTGGGTTGAGCAGTTCGTTGAACTCCTCCTCGCTGACGTGTCCGCTGTACTCGGGGGTATAGAGCTCCGAGTGGAGAAGAATAGGGTCGTCATCTTTGGGGATAAACTCGGCGAGACTGACGCGTGTTGCCGCCGCCCGCCGCCGCTCCTGCAACTCGTCAATCTCCTCCTCCGTGAACCCCCGCTCCTTGAGAGCCGATATCTCACGCTGCAGGTCCAAGTACTCGGCGTAGCGAGGGACGATGAGACGACAGGCGGTATACCAGAAGCCTCCAGTGGTGGTGGTGTCATCCTCCCCTTCCTTCACCTCCTCCTCCTTGTGGTCCGTGCTAGGGGTCTCCTCGTCTGTTTTCTTGTGCGCTCTTAACAAAGCGTCCGACGCTTCTGCTTCTTCCTTCCTCTTCTTCACCACTTTCGTCGTCGGCACCAACCAGCCGTTTTGGCGGCAGAGTTGCAGCATCATTTTCTCATCGTAATGAAGAAACATACCCCCTCGGAGGGGGAACTGATAAAATAGAAACTCCTCCGTTTGCCTCACTAGCGAGGAGGCGATACCACAGCGTCGGAGCAAAGGGGAGACGGCAATGTTACCCAGGTAACCCGTAGGATTGGTAAACAGACCCACCTCAGCACCCATCGCGTACGCTATATGGTTCACCACAATCCCTATACAAATACTATCCCCCTCCTCCTTCTCCTTCTCCCTCTCTTCCTTTCTATTGTTTCGCTTCCGCTTCTTCTCCTCCTCCGCGGTCAGGCGCTTAATGTTGTCCGCTATCTCCTTGTGGGACTCTACGTACTCTTTCTCCGTCGTAGGTGGTAGGGTCTCCTTCTCCAGAGCCACCAGCGTCGTCAAGCGTTCCTCCTCTCGGTCTGCTACCGGGCGCTTCTCCTCTCGGTCAATCACGCCTCGCAGCCAACGCTTATACCGGTCTCGCGGCACCCTCGCACAGAGAGTGAGGTTGCGATACTTCGGCACCTCTCGTAGGAGACCACTATAGTAGGAGTAAGGGTAGGAGACGGGAAAGCTGTGCTCGTGCAGAAGCCACAGGTCCTTGAGGTCTGCCACCTCGACCCCCCACCGGAAGGTCACTTCCACCTCCCCTATGAGAGGGTCGGGGGATTGAAATACTTCGCTATGGGTGGGGGGGAAGGGTATTTGATTTCGCTTGTTTTCGCACGTCATGTTTAATGAATTAATTAATTAACTAATTAATAATGTGGTTAAAGGTGTGTTAATATTGTTAATATTATTATTATTATTCTCAGCAGATAGTTTTTATTAATTTATTTATTTATTGGAGTATAAAGATCACGGGTTAATCTCAAAAACCAGGTATGACTTTCCCGCTGTTGTTGTTTTTTCTTTTTTAACTTGAACTAATCAGTGATATGAATACAACAGGAAACAACGATATAAAGAGAAAGAAAAAAGGAGGGAAGAAGTAGAAAAAAAAAATATCATAGTTATCATTACTGGTTCACTTATAGTAAGGCAATCGTTTTCCAAAAAAAAAAAAAAACTGTAATATTTTGCATTTTTCGCTAGTCTGATGATTACAACATGTTGGCTTAATATGAACAAAAATGAAAAAAAAAAAAGCTTTTGAAGTTCACCTAGTAATAAAAGAACAATGAATCCTTTACTTCTTTCCTTTTCAGCCCCTTTGTGAAGGGAGAAAAAAGAGGAAAAAAAATAATAGAATATACGATAATATTACTTTTTTTTGGCTATATTGAAACATTTTTTTTACTACATATACGAACAGAAAATTACAAGGAAAAAAAAAAGTGGGTGAGGGGGAAAAAAAAAAAAGAAAACATTCCGTTACTTTTCTTTTTTTCTCTTTTTTGAAAAAATAATTTTAATTACTTCCCCTCTACACTCTACTCTCTACTCTTTTTTTATTTTACTTACTTACTGCTGCTTCTGCTGGGCCTCTTTCATCGCCTTGAGTTTATTCTCTTTGATGGTACGGGTGAGGTACTCGATCACGAAGAAGCAGACGACGGTGTGAGAGGAGCAGCGGCAGAAGTACGGTAAGAAGGAATCAAACAGTGCAAAGGTGCCCTCCTCCTTCGCCACCCGCGTGATGCATTGGATCATGCTGTGGTATTTCTTCTCGGTGCCGGCGGGTAGTTTGGCTTCTGCCGACATGCGCACACGAGCCACCTCCACCGGCATCGTAACGAAGGAGTAAAAGAGGGAGGTGATGATACTGGCAATGTTAATGACCAGATTGTCGTGGAGCTTCTTCTCACGCTGCGCGTTGCGGGCACGGAGGGTGGTGAGGACTTGATCGTGGACGGCGACCTGCGAGATACCGACGAGGGCCGCACGGGAGGCAAGAGGACCGATACCACGCCAGAACCCACCAAGACCGTTCGTGGCTAGCACGTTACGGCCAGCTCCGAGGAAGGAGAGGGACTCCTTGCTAGTGGTCTGCAGCACGAGGCAGACCTCGACGGGGGAGGAGAGGCAGGAGGCGAAGGCACCGGCGGCACCACCAGCGATAGCGCGGTCAAGAATGGTGGCATGGGTGGCGTGGGCGTCGTCCTTGAGACCGATGAGGTGCTCAAACTCCAGGAGGCCATCGCGGAAGATGGGGTAGCACCCGAGACGGGCCGTCGCGTACACCACCTGGCGCATCACACCAGTGCTCAGACCAGTGAAGAAACCCTTCTTGGCCGTCTTCTTGAATCCCTCGAGCTGAGAGGTACCAGGGGGGGCCATCAGCTGCGTGTTCTTCCACATCTCGAAAGGATGGGCAAAGATCCAGGCGAAACAGCCGGAGCCGCCAGCGATGGCCAGCGTCTGCCAGGCAGGCAGGGTGACATCCTTGATGGTGAGAGCCTTCTTGTCAGTCATTATTCGATCGAAAGTATTATTTTAAGTAACGGATAACCTTTTCGGAAAGGAATATATAAATGATACGAATAATAATAAAAAAAAAAAGTGGGAAGGGAGGGAGAGAGATACAAGCAGAATATAATGGATGAATAAATAGGGAAAGAAAGAGAGAGGAAGAGGGAACAAGAAAAAAAAGAGAAAAAAACATAGAAAACTCTGAAACGAATCGTCTAAATTGTAAAAAAAAAAAAAACGTATATCTTTTTTTCGTTGTTCGCATTGTTTGCTGTTGCTTTCGGTGCATGTGTATGTGTGTATGTGCTTCCGCCAGACATATTCACTATTACAGTTTTCTATATGGTAGCCGCGGATTTCCCTTTCCTTTTTCTTTTCTTTTCTCTTCTTTAACTTTCGTAACAGTTGGAATCAGTATTTCCATTATCGTTATCGTTTAGTCTTCAAACATGTCCGCATTCTGCGTCGTGTACTGTTGCACTCGAGAGGGTTTACCGCTTCTACGGGTAGGAGGAGCCGCTGGAGGACGGCTTGGAGGCGGCGGTGGCTGTCCACCCTCCCCGCGCGACACCGCCTCCTCCTGCATCCTCGCTAACGCCGAGAACTTTAGCGTCTCTCTCCAGTGATCATACAACTTACGTGGGGTGCGACCCTCCTCCCACACTCCCTTGTACTCTTGGAATATATAATCAAAGCTGTACGGGCGCTGGCCGTGGTGGGCGACCCCTCGCAGAATGGCGGCGTCCTCCTGTGCAGTAAAGGCGACACGGCGGCGCTTCCTCGTGTTAGTAGGAGCGACGGCTGCCCGTGGAGGGGGGTCGGTTTCCTCCTCTAAGGCCCCATCAAAGGCACGAATAGCTGCGGAGACAGGATCCTCCGCTACAGGGAGCTTGGGGGGACTCTTTACAGTACGCTGCGGACTCACAATATCGGCCACCGTCCAGTCCTTCTCCTCCTCGTCGCTAGAGAAGTACTCAATAGGATCCTCTCCATCCACTGTCTTCTTCCGCCCACCAGCGCCCTCCGTCCTCTCCTCCTCCTCTTCGCTGTGAGTTGGGTTCCTCCTCGCCCTTTTCCGCTTCTCCAAAAAAGGTTGTACATCGTCAAAGTGGTCCGCTGCCACGGTAGCGGTGCCCTTCACTGGAGCGAGCTGGCTGAGTATCTCCACCGCGTCTCTGTCAGCGCCATCCACGGGAGGGTGAAAAGGACTGGACTCCTCCGTAGTATTATTGTTATGGTTATTATTCGGTCTAAACGCCCGCTTCAAAGGCCGACACGTCTCGAGAAGAACGGGAAGGAGAACCCTCAAGTCTATAGTATCGGAGGGGCCTCTCTCCTTGCTGGGGGAGGAATGAGGTGTCCCACTACGCCTTCCAGAGGAGGGTTGGGGTGGTGGACCGTTTTCTATTTTTCGGATGTACTCTTCAATTAAAGTGGTAGGGATACCCCCTCGGTCCCTCTCTCCATCTATGTAGTTAAATTCTAAATTGTTCTCTCGGACGGACGTTAAAGTCCGTTGTAGCAAAAGATACAACGCACTAAGCGACAGTTTTCTGTTTAACGATGAAGGGTTACCCTGACTGCTTCCGTCTCTTTCTCTTTCTTCTAGATACGAGGAAAGAGAGAGGGGTAGTAGGCCGTCGTGTTCATCCGCCTGCAGGTGCCAGTACACTAGAGCTGCTGCGAGACCCCCGTGATAGGTACAACCCTGCCAGTACAGCGGGTCACTCAACACCTCCTCCCCTCCACTAAACTCAGAGTCTCCACTCGCCTCTTTCTCCTCCGAGGACGACGGAGGTGGTGGACTGCTGAGGTGAAACACTTCGCGTAGTAAATCAAACTGCTGACGTTGCAAGAGAGAGAGGATGACGGTGTGTAAGCCGTCGTAGTAGGTTGACATTGGGATACACTGGTGATATTCTATTTCTAACTCTAAGGGAATTGGTGGTGGTGGTGGTGGTGGTGTTTTTTTTTGTTATTTTTCTTTTTTTCTTTTGCTTTTTGGTGGTGGTGATATTGCTCCCAAAAACTTTGGAAAGGGAAAACAAAAAAAAAAGTGCACGAGGTAAATGAAGTAATAAAGTAAAGTTTTAAGGGCCAAACGGCAGTCCTTGTGATTACTATCCCATGAAAATAATAATAATAATAATAATAATAATAATAAGTAAGCAAACAAAAAAAGAGACTTCCTCGTCTGTCCCCGGGTAAAAAAAAAAAAAGAACATTACACTACATTAATAATAGATATATACCTTCTTGTTTAATCAATCTCAAACAAGAAACGGTTTCCAATCGGAACTGCTTGACGGGTTTCCACAATTCTTTCCCACAGCGCAAGATCCTCTTTTTCCTTCTCCATGCGTCTTGCGTCCTTCTGTTTTAATTTCTCTAACCGCTTCGTCTCCATTTCTTTTTCCTTCTCCTGGAGACGTTCCATCTCCCTTTCCTGCTCCTCTATCAGCTGTCGCCACGCCTGCTGCCGCTGCTGCACGTCCGCCTCCTCCTGCGACATGGAAGGAGACTGTTTCTTTATGAAGGGAATGTCCTCCTCAGGAGGAGCGGGAGTCTCCTGCTGGACCGCTTCCACTTTTTCTTTTTCTTCCATTTTTGCTTCCTCTATATCCGCCGGTGGGGCTTCCTTCTTCTCCTCTTCCTTCTTCTCTTTCTCTTTCTCCTTCTCCTCTTCTTCCTTCTCCAGGCTGGCCTCTGCTCTTTCCCTTCTGGATCTTGCCTCCTCAATCTTCTCCCGCATCAGCGCGACTCTTTGTTGATCCAAGAGGCCCCCGAGTACGTGGTCCGTAGGACTGGGAGTGGCGAACTCAGCCGCCGTGGTGTCTGCCGCTTTTGGCTTCTCTACCGCTGCTGGGGCTTCCTCCTCCGCCTTCTTTTCTTCAGCGGGTTCTACCGGCTCCCTCTTCGTCTTTTCGTCCTCTTCTACTTTCTCTGTTTCTTTCTTTTTTTCTTCCTCCTCCTCCACCTCCTCCGCTGGTGCCGGTGGTGGTGCTGCCTCCTCCACCTCTTGCACTCCTACTGGGGGGGCGGTATCTCTTGATAACACCTCCCGTCTCAGCGCCTCCTGCTCCTCACTCAGTGTCGGTGGAATCACCTGCAGCGTTAACTTTAATATCTTTTTATTCTTGTCAAACACCGCCGATACAGCGCTCTTTTCTTTTTCGGAGCTGGAGGAGGAGGCGGCACTAGTGGAGTTGGTTTTGACGGTGAATGGGAGGACGATGCTGCCGTCGTACAAGGACTGCTGCTCCGTCTGGTGAATAAGAATCATAGTCCCGTCCTCGCTGACCTCCACGTCGAGGTGGGCAGCGCGAAGGTCTTGCTTGCCAGTCTTTAGGTAGGCGCCAAAGTCGATACTCACCACCAACTCCTCCGGTACGCCCAGTCGTTTCTCGCTATACTTCCAGTTCCATGCATCGGACATGTCCACTCTGCCTCGGTGGGCGACCGAGAAAGGTGGGAGGCGGCCGCCACTACTGGGAGCCGTCGTCGTAGTGGTCGTAGTGGTCTCCTTTTTCTTCAGAGTGTCTTGGGGTGGTGGGGGTGGAGGGGCTTCATTCTTCTTCTTCTCCGCCGCCGCACGAATGGTCTGATTCTTTGGCACTCCAATAGAGATGACACACGAGGACAGACGGCGATAGGCGCTCTTGTGGTGTTCCCCGTAGTTCCCGTTAAGGTGCTCCACCACAATATCAATCAGCAAGTTAAAAAAAGAAGGACTGCTCTCCCCTAGACGGAGGGTGAGTGGGTGGAAGACGGCATCGTACACATAACACAGCTCCGCAGGGGTCTCTGTGCCTTTCGCTCCCTCCTCCTTCTTCTCCTTCTCCTTTGGATCGTAGAACTCTACCCTCCGCTGAGAGACCGTCACTGGTATATACCAGCTGCTCTGAAGCCGTCCCTCCCCCGACGACGACGGTTGCTGCTCTTCCTTGTAGGGGTCCACCTTATCGCTGGTACACAGATTCACATACGTAGCCACCGACCGCTGAGGGTCACCGTCCGTGGTATCGCCCGCCTTCCGCCTCTCCGCCACAGGGATAGTACGAGTGCTGGGCTCCGTGAGCTCCACGACACACGCGGCAGTGGGGAAGATAAACTCAAAGCTGTAGTCGCCCTCCTCCCTCGCCCGCTGCTCCGCCTCCCGAAGGTACGCCTCCTCCTCCTTGCGGGTCTCGGGGTCTTGGAGGGACTGCATGTACTCGTGAAAGAGAGAGAGGAAAGTGGGGTCGTTCATTTTTTCTTTAATCGATGCCATTTCCTCTGCGGTGGGTTGAAAGGGCGTTTCCTTGTTACAAGCGGTCAGGTCTACCTTTTCTAGTGGTAGGGAGTTCATTGGAAGAGAGAAATGAAAAGTGTAATAGTTTAGTTTTAGTAATACTGTTGTTTTTTTTTTTTTTTGGTTATTGTTATTGTTTGTGCTTTGGTGTAAAAAAACAAAACAGCAAAAAAAAAAGGAGGGAGGAGATAAGAAAACAAAAAAAAGGTATTGGACAGTACCGACACGAATTGTAATTTAATCGACCGTTAAATATATTAAAAAAAGTAAATATGAAATATATATATTTATATACAACGACGAATAAATACAGATAAGATTAGTAATATAATTATTGAATTAGAATTTCTTTTGTATACATACATTTATATATATATATGAAAATATATATTCTGAGGTTATTATTCTTATACTTTTTTGTTGATGTGTTTGTAGTAATTTTACTAATTATTACTTATTTTTTTATTTTATTTTTTTCGTTTCTTCATTTATTTAATTTATCATGCCATAACAAAAAGTAAAGAATATATAATTTACAAATAGAATATAACAGCGGTGATCATTAGCCAAAAAAAGAGAATAAAACAATAAAATCAGAATCATTTATATGTGCGTAAAAACAATAATCTTTATGAAAACACATATGAAGAGAAAAAAAGAAGGGGTCACGAATGACAGAAATTCTCTCTTTTTTTTTCTCTGTTTTATTTATTATTATTTCCCTAAGAAATACATCTTTTGAGTTTTAGTTTTTTTTTTTTTCAAAAAAAAAAAAAAGACACGCAGAGAAGACATTTAAATAAGCAAATACATACGAAATGAGATTGTAAAAAAAAAAGAGAAAGAACCGTTTTTTTTTTTCTTTTTCTTTATTTAATTATTTAATTATTTAATTATTTTGCCTTCTCTTTAACAGAAAAAATATTATTATTTAATACAATAACATATATATTATTTTTCTTTTTTATTAGAGGACTAACCGTTTCCATTGGGTAATATACTTTTTTATACAGATAGATAAATAGATATATATATACAGCACAATTTTAATTGGCTTTTACACGCAAAAGGAAATATTAAAAAAAAAATTAGAAAAAAAGAGGAGAAAAATGTTTAAAATAGAGAAAAATAAAAGTTCCAAAACGGATAAAAACAAAAGTATACTTTATTTTTCCTTTTTTTTTTTTTGGTATAGAAGAAAATTTTAAAAATAAAGAACACAGTTGTTACTATGCAATTGTGAAAGATTATTCTGTTTACTAATTGTATTTTTAAAACTTTACTTCTTTTATTTTATTTCCACTACTGATTTTATTATTTATTGTTTTCACTGGGGTTTTTTGTTTTTTGGCCTTTTTTTTTTGTTTTTGATTTAAAAGTTCCGCGCTTCATTTGTCTCATTTAACTAAATTTAATTATAACGACACAAAAAAAAAAAGAAAAAAAAAATAAGTTAACCACTCATCAAAAATGACATAAAAAAAAATGATAAAAGTATATACAAAATTATATACTTATTTTTTTATGTTTGTTTGTTTTCTTGTGCATGTGTGGTGGGTCAAAAGTAACTATAGTTAGGTTAATAACGGAACACAATAAATTAAAAAAAAAAAGGATATCAAGGAGCTCCTTTAAATTATTTTCTTTATATTTTATTTATTTATTTATTGTTGTTATTCTTAATTACCAGAAATGGTTTTTGATGCTTTGCGGAGGAAACTATTCCGTCTGCTTTATATTTTTTATTATTATATTTTACCCACTGTAAATGACCCCCATAGTGAATATCATTCTATTTCATTTTGATTTTTTTTAACGGAATCGTTTCTTCTTTTTTTCTTTTTCCCTTTCCCTTTCCTCGACAATAGAACGTAACTCCCCACTCGCATGCTGAGCGAGCTCCCGGTACGACAGATTCTTTAGAGCCTTTTTATTATTATTATTATTATTATTCAACTTCCTATTACTCTGACTATTATTATTATTAGTGTTTTGGCTGTTAGTAATAGGTGTGTTGACGTCGCTCTGACGGTGCTGCGGCCGTGCACGAGGAAGGACAGTGCTGGGTGCGTTCAGACTAGGGCGGGAGCGGTCGACGGCGGAGGCGGAGTGGGTGAGTATGGAGTGATGCTGGGGGCCGACCTTGCTGTGGCGGTGGGAGGGGTACGGCAGATAGCCTTCGTGGCCCTGGAAGTGGAGGCGAAGGTCCTCCTCCTCCTCCTCGTTGTCAAAGTCGTCGTCCTCGTACGCGAACAGTGTGGCCTCGCTCTCCTCCTGTTGGTCCCTCCCTTGAGGAGAAGGAGAAGGACGCTGGGGGTCCTCCAGGGCGAGGGCGAGGCAGAGGTCGTTGTACTGCTGCACCGCGTTGGAGAGAGTCTCACTCTTGCGGGAGCGAGAGAGGCCGGTGGACGAGGAGGGCCGCTGGGCACTGCCGCGAGAGGGAGGTGGTCCTGCTCGCAGGTATCGCTGTCGGCGCCGCTCCTCGTACTCCTGCAGAGGCTGACGGTACAGTCGATCCACCTGCTGCTCCTGGGCCTCGGGGGTGAGCTTGGTGAAGCGGGTGAGAGGAGGGGAGGTCGCGGCGGCGGAGGAAGGAGTCCGTCGACCTCGCGTTCCACCGCTCCTGCGAGAGGACAGACGGCCGCGGTGGGCACCCGCGCCTGCTGCCGAGGAGGGTCGCGTAGGGGTAGGGAATACCGCCGTGCTAGCTGCAGGGGGCTCACGGAGGGGAGGAGAGGGCTGCGAGGGCTGTCCTTTCAAGATACGGCCCGGGGGGACATCCCAGAACGTCTCCCACTCCTTTTCTTCCTCCACCCCAGGGGTGGACTCCCGCTCCTTGGGGTACTTGCTGCTAAAGGGGAACATGGGCCAAGGGGTGTAGCCGCTGCCGGGGGGGTTGACGGTGGTAGAGGTCCTATCCGCTGCAGAAGAGGGGCCGTAGGGAGAGTGGCGACTGCTCTTGCGCCGACGTCGCGCCTCCATGGTGAGCAGCATGGAAAAGGGCGTCTCGCTGGGGTGACTACCGCCACCGGAGACAGGGCCGTACAGGGCACTAGGGGCGGGGTCCTCAGGGCCGTAGGGGTGCGTGGACGCGGTCAGCTCTCCTGGTGCGCACAGACTGCCTCGCTCCCTCTGTAGCGGGGAATTGGTAAAGGAGGAGGGGGGCGGGGGACCGTGCAGGGCGGAGGTGGAAAAGAAGGAGTCGTAGTGAGAAGGAGGGGGGCTGTGACGGTAGGGGACCTGCTTGGGGGAGTAGCTGCCCTCCCCGCTGTACGGTCGGGATGGCGACGGTGGCGGCGGAGAGGCGACGGTGCTGGAGATGATCTCCTTCCAGTATGAATCCATCACCGTGTCGCGTACCATCACCTCAGGGGTCAGTCCAGAGTGGGCGCTGCTGGCGATACTCAGACGGTTCGAGGGAGCGAAGATGGGAGAGCCAGAGGGGCGGCTCCCTGCTGGTGGAGAGACGGAATGGCCGGCAGGAGGGGGGGGACCGCCGCTGTCGGGGCCTCCGCTACTGACGGTGCTCCGACGAAAGGTTCCAATCGGGGTGGACGGTGGTAACGGCCTCAGAGGGGTCACCGCCGCCGACGAGGGGAGTATAGAATCACTCTCCTTTTCCTCCGTACGGGGTGGTGTGAACGGTGCGTTGGTGGAGGAGGGAGGAGCGGGCAAAGGGGCAGTCACGGTCACGTCAGCGCTGTCCCTTCCATGATTACTACCAATACCTGTATTCTTCCTCCTCCAGTCGCTGCTGTTCTCCCCTTCCAGCTCAAGAGACAAATTCACGGCGACTTCCCCTCTCTGAGTGCTACTTCGACTATTCTTGTTGTACTCCCCACTGTTAATATCGCTCCCCTCCTCGCTGCCATCCTTACTGTTTTCATTATTACGGGTGGCGTCCGTAGTGCTACCGGGGTTATTACCGGCGTGTGAAAGAAGTGGTTTCGGTAGGTGAACGAGGGGGGCACCGCTGCCTTCCTTTGAAGTAGGAGGGTAGTCGACCTCACCGTCGTCTTGCTGTGTGGTGGTCGTTACCGTGGACGCTGTCGGTTGCTCTTTACTCTCTGGGTTCACGGTGGAGCGACGATAGGCGACATCGTGCAACTTCTGCTGTAGTTCCTCGGAGCTGGGATTACTTGCTTCACTGGGAATACTGTCGTAGGTGTGATGAAAAGCGACATTTTTCTTATTTAAGCTCTCAACCAGTGGAGAACGGACTTGGTGATGTGTTCTGCTATTATTATTATTATTGTTGTTGTTATAATTACTACTACTACTCGTCGTGGGGATCGGCGTGCCGAGGGGGGTGCTTTCGTGCACCATCTTTATTTCCGTACTAGCGGCTTCCCGGAAGCTCTGATCGTTTACGGTGTGGGGGTCTTCCTTGTGGCTGGAACTCTGTACCACAGATTTCTCGTAGGAGGAAAAGGAAGGGTAGGAGGGCGTAGAAGTCGGGTTGGCATTCCCCTCCACCTCCATCTCCTCTTGGGGTAGAGCAGACGGAGGGGTGGTGGTGGTCGCCGTCGTCGTCGTGCCGCTCTTTCTTAGGTGATCCAGCTGCTTCAGAATACGCACTGCTTCTACCTTTTGTAGGGCGGAAACCGCTCGCAGTACCGCCTCCTCCTCGACACGCTCTAGCGATTTGGTAATCGTTTCCTCCGTCTGTGTATTCTCTCTCTCCTTGATGGAGCTGGGAGGCGGAGAATCCATTCTCCCCGACGCCTCCTCCTGGCCCTCCCCTTTTCTCTTGTACGGATTCGCGACATTGGCGTTGTAGTTCACCATCAGTTGATTGATGGAGTTGGTGATGTCGTTTACGTGTTGGCGTCCGGTGTTGTTGAGCGTGTTGTTGAGGCTGAGGGAGGGGCTGGTGTCAATGTCAAGGACGGTTTTCAAAGACCGGTCCTCCCTTTCCCTCTGTTCATTGCCCTTCTCCGTGTCCGCAAGTGGGGACGGCGGATCGTTGGAAGCATCTCCTTTCGAACTTTTTCTACTCTCATCGTTACCGCCACGATGGTGGTTATCACTTCTTCTCTTCTTGGGTAGGTTAGTAAGGGCGACCTCCACTGGACTTAAATTCAAAAACATCGAGTTATTTGTCTTCGCGCTCGAGCTGCCTGTGCTATGATTACCGACGCTGCCGCTGCTGTCCTGTTGACCAACCGGGAAGTGGTGGTAGCTGTTCATGCTACTACCCCTGTAGTAGCTCACATCCTCGTCCTCCTCCTCACTTTCCTCCTCCACTTCCTCAAGCACCTCAATCTCCTCGTACTCCACCTCCTCCTCGTCGTCATCGTCGTCGTCGTCCTCACCAACGTTCTCTTCCTCTCCAAAACGGTAGCTGCCGCCTGACAAAGGGACATGGTTTCCTTCAGGATCTGGTGTCAGAGGGGTAGAGACCACGACCGCGGGCGGCACCTCGGAAAACACCTCCCGCCTTTCCGCTTTCGAAATCTCCTTCGGCGGATGGAGCGGACTGCCACTGTTAGAGTTCCTTTCTGTTTCCTCTCCCTCGCCACTAGCAGCAGCAGGAAGATCACCCGAGGCCGTGCTACCTCGTCTCTTCTCTTCATTCATGATCGACATGAGAAACTTCATCATAGGGGGCAGTGTCCTGTACTCGTCCTCGACAGGGGGAGGTGGCTGCTGCTGTCGCTGCTCCTTCTCAGTGGGCTGCAGGGGAGCGGCACCTGTCTCGGTGACCATTTCAGTATTGCCTTCTCCTGTACTCTCTGTGTTAGCGAGGGGCAGTGAGTGGCTGTGGGAGCGCTCACTACTGGGTTGACTGCTCGCGCACTTGTACAGGTTGGTGGTGCTGTTAAAATGGGGGCCCATGGAGCTCTCGTCCATCGGACAGGCACTACTGTGGGGATGGAGCCGCTGGTGAAGACTACTGCTTCCATTGGTATCGATAGACTTTACCAAGTGAAACACAATGCGGTTCCCTTTTCCCTCCATCTCTCTGTCCTTGTCGTCCTTCGGTAGAGGCGGTGCATCGCTCTCCCCATGAGAAAGGGGCCCCTCGGTGGTGGTTTCTCCTTTTTCTTTTGCCGCTGTATTCTCGTCGTCGTCGTCGTGCCGTTGATAGGTGGGACTGGGGAGGGCGGTGGTATCAATGTTCACACGATTGCTGTTCAAGCTGCTCCCGGTCGTGGCCACCGACTGGATGGTGTCCGTCGAACGATGCTCGGTGGGGTGATCGCTCTGGGTGGCCTTCCCCTTCTCTTGCTCCTCCCTATCCTCGTCGTTGTCACTGTCGTCGTCGTCGTCTTCTTGACTATCAATAGCATCAAATTTGTTCCCTGAGCCGTCACGGCCATGATAATGAATCTGACTGCTCTTACTGCTGCCAGCGTAGTCCGAGGTGGGGTCATCAGTAGTATTACTATGATTATTATTCTGTTTATTATGTTGGTTACGTTCGTCGTCCTTGTCTTTGTGGTAGGTTAAGTTGCTGCTGGTGATACTGTGGTTCTGAAGAAAGTCTGGTATATTGGTGACGTTCGTCAGTTCTGAGCTGTGTAGTTGATTGGCAAGAAAATTGGCGGAGGTTATCACCTGCTTCGAGCTGGGGGTGCTATCTTCCAAATTTTTCTTCTCCACCTCTGCATCAAACTGATGTTCCACCGGTGGATTCTCCCGAAGAGGGGAAGAAAAGGGAGCAGAAACTGAACTATTGTGCGTCCTTGAGATTGTGTTATTGGTGTCGTCGCTGTCAATAGTAGTATTATTATGATTACTACTACTATTATTATTACCACCAGTCGCAGAGGTAGGGTGCCCGCGGTCGTCCTTTGCCGGTTCTTCGTACACGGTAATAAGGAGAGGGGGTGGTCCAGGACGTTCATCCAAGCTGCCCAACGCAATCGCCGTCGGCGAGTCGTCTTTAGGAGAGTGCATGGCGCTGCTAAGATGACTATTCATTTGACTATTCGCCCCGTGCAGGTGGGAGCTTACGCTGGGTGGGGAGTGGAGAAGATACTGTACCGTGCCCTTCATCCCAGCAATAGACTGCGACTTGCTCCCCAGGCTACTCTCCTTGACGCTGTTGAAGGCGGCGGAGTTGCTGGGGGTGAGGCTGGTGGTCGGAGGGCCCATCAGTGGCGGGACCGAGGCCGTCAAGCTGACGTCGCCAGCTCCTGTACTTGAAGTCGATTTCTCTGTAGGCTGTGCCACCTGTACCTCGTTTTCCTCCTTCTGCTCCCTACTATCCCTGTCATGGTTATCTTCAATCGTATTATTATTAGTACTATTATTATTATTATTAACCGCCTCTTCCTGAGGAATGTCCGTGTCATTATTTTCTCTCGCGGTACGGTTAAAATTCAGCTTAATACTTTCCCGGAAAGACACCTTATCCGATTTATTCAGTGTGTCATCCAATCGTCCTGTTCGGTCCCCTCTAATGAATCCTTTTAGTAAGTTGAATACAGTAACGGTGTCATCCTCAGCCTCTTCGTCGTCGTCGTCATCTTTGGGTTTATTGGAAGAGGGATGGGGAGGAGGGGGTGGTGCCTTCTCGTCGGTGGCGTCGTCCCTCTGCTGCGGCAGCTCCCTCTTCTCCTCCACTGTTTCCGACACCACAAAAGTGGTAAGGACGGGTAAATTTTCTTCCGCTTTCGTGGCACTTTCTGGTGCACTCGGAGACGGTGACGGGGAGTGTTGCTGTTGTTGCCGTTGTTGTTGTTGTTGGGCTTGGGTCAGTATATCATCAATATTGATACTCTCCTCCTCTGAGGAGGAACTGCTGGTGAAGGAGGACATTGGACTCCCAAGGAAGGCGGGGGGCGCAAGAAGTTGTTTATTGTTGTCCTCCTCGGTCGAATTCTTGTCTGTTTCCTCGAATCCCTTTTCCGTTTTATCGGTGCTAACGAAGACCAAGTTGTTTTCCGTGCCGTCGGCGTCTATTTTACTGCCAGTGGTATTATCCGGATCGATAAGCGTCAGGGCGGTGTAAGCGGGTGAAGACATTGTCTTTTTCTTTGGGGCGGAGTCCTCTGTCCCCTCTGGTTCTTTGGTAGCCTTGTTGCTCTCCTTTTGATTCAAATCAAACGGACTTAAGCAGCCACTACTACTGAGTGTAGGAACCGCCGCCCCAGGCTCCCCAGGAGTCTCCGCCGCCGTCGCGTTACTTGCCTTCTCCCCGGTCTCTGACGGTAGTACGAGCGCATTCGCGCTGGGGTCCACCACGGAAGGGTGCTGCGAACGTCGTCGAGAGCGCTCGTGGTGAGCGGGGGAAGAAACCGAATACTTGCGACGGTGACTACGTGCTGTGCCGTCCCCCTCGTCCAACCCACTGGCGGACCCTAGGCTACTCAGTATCGTCGACAAGGACGAAGATGAGGAGGAGCTGGTGGAATACTCTAGGAGGTTGACACTGTCGGTCCGCCCGAAGAAGGCTTCCCTCTGCATAGGAGAAAGGTCCCCGAGGGCGTCCAGTACCTCAGGGGGGACCCCACGAGGAGAACGGCTGAATACAGGGGAGGCCGGCATACTAGGAGACAGTAACCCCTCCTGGAACTGAGGGAGAGGGAGGGGGCTGCAATATTCGTACAGCTTAAACAGACTGAGCGCTGCGCCAGCCGCGAACTCGTCGAGATGGGTGCAGACCTGCTGCGTCCATAGATGGACAAGGTGTCGGGAGGGCTCCTGAACGTGTAGGAACACATTTCCTTCATTGCCTTTTGGTTCTTGAGTCTCGGGGTCGATAACCGGAGCCCCGGTCGCGTCAATCAGACCCACCCGCTTCCAGTCATTCTCCAGTCGCACGGCGGCCTCGTCGGCGTTCTGTAAAAAGTTCCGTAGGGGCGTGTTGGCGAGAGACAGGACGGCGGGGCACTTTGGGATGCAAGAAGGGCTCAGTACTACCAACCCCCAAGAGTTCCCCACCGGGCTAGACCCACGCGAGACGATGTCATCCTCCAACATACTGTGGTCCGCGAGGAGGCTGCTGTGACAGGAGCTGTCGTCTTCTAGCGGTATCGTCATGCTCTTCTCCCGACGATCCCCAATTCGCTGCAGCGGCGCCTCGTACCGTAAAATATTGTTGGTGGTCTCCACGGAACAGAGGGGGAGTTGATTCATGTTTCCAAAAGTCTGGCGCACCACCCTTCTGAACTCTTGTATCGCCAGATCTAGAGCCTGGCCGCCCTCCCGGTCTTTGCTGCTGGTGATACTCGCATAGGTGCTCGCCAGACTCCCACGGTCGTCCTCGGGGAGTGGAATTTTGGGTTTTACCTCTAACGAGATGGATGGAATGAGTCCAAAGACGGAGCAGAGGTGTCTTGGAAGGGAACGGAAAAGTGAATAATCGACAAAAACTGCCGCAGACGCGTAACCGACGTCTTCGCTGAGGGGGAGAAAGAACATACGACTCACCATCTGTGTGTGGTGGTAAAACTTTGCATTGTGAGTTTGTCTAGACTGGTGGACATAGAATAGTTCCAACTCGGGATTCACATATTTCAACAGGTCATCCAGCACAGTCGACTCCTCGTCCGCTGCGGCACTGGCACTGACTTCTTCTACTGGTATCGTGGGAGGGTAGTCCCCACTGCGCACCTGGATGGGGTCCGCCACCACCACCTCAACCGGCTCCCCATCGTCCGCCCCTTTTCCCCGTTTTAGTGCCGATTTGGGGGGTTGTCGACTACGGAGTCTGAAGATGTTGCAGCGGAGGGAAAGCGTTGCAGCGTCCCTGGCGACTATAAAATAGTTTCCGCGCAGTAGTACTGGATGGGCGCCGGCGACGACGCTGAAATAGCTGCTATTTTCGAGCGCATTTTGTTTCGCGTCACAGACGGTTAAATGAGGATGGTTACTGTCGTCGGGACTAGAAGGGTTCAAGCTTTCCTTTTCATCACTGCCCGTAAACTCTCCCTCGTGACTGTCCCCACGCCGTGACGGGGGGGTTTGACGCTCCTCCAACCCCCGCTTCAGTTCCGTATACCAACGCTCGCAGGACCACAGTTCCACAGGGGCCATATCTCTCCGGTCTAGTAAAAAGTGTTTACTGCTGGCAAAATCATTGTTGATGGTGACAGTCGTAAGGGATGAACGGTTACTTTCGCTTCCTGTGTGAACCGCGGCAACGTGGCTACTGGCTAATACAGTCTTGGTCTTTTCTAACAATGCCTTGGCGACGGTGTCGTTCAAGCAGTCTACCAAGTTGATCGTTCCGTCCACTTGAGTATACCGGACATACAGCTCTCGCTCTTGAAGCAAAAACTCCGCCCAGCAGCGTCTTACGGTATAGTAACACGAGTACAGACGTACGATCAGCTCCTCCAGCACAGGGTTAAAAGTGCGACCTAGGAGGACAGCGGTACCGTTGAGAGAGTTGGGCGCATTAGGGTCCCCGGCGTATCCAGCACTAAGATTCGCTGCGCCATTGGGACTTTTAAGACTGTGTCGTGAACTCAAAAGGGCAGACATGATGGGGGAATTCAAAAGAAGAGTAGGGGCTCGGCGGCCATGTTCCACTTCCAGCTGAATAATTTCGTCCAACGTTTTGGATTGGAAATCACACTCCTGACAGACGAGGGAGGAGTGATCGACGGCAATCAGAGACTGATTGTTAGTACTTTCTAAAGAAGGCAGAATTGTCTCCATTTTTGAAGCGCTGAGATATTTATCGGCAAATTCAATAAATAAGTCGCGATGTAAAATTTGCTCGTAGCAGGCATTCATGTTAACGTTGTTCAGGGTATTTAAATTATTATTATTATTGTTGTTGTTGTTGTTGTTGTAGTTATTATTATTAGCAGCTGCAGCAGCTCGCGCAGCTGGTGAGAGAACGACATTTCCGTCAACATTAACCGCACTGGCAGTCATACTAGCAGCCATATTACTATTCGCTACAATCATACTATTCGTAGAGCCACTCACTCCTACTGGAACTTGGGTCGTCACGTCACACCGTTCTAGCTCCACATTACTACTGCAAGAAATGGTCATATTAATACCGCTAAAAGAATACTCTATCGAACAGTTGCGGAATTTTACCTCTGAATCACACAGTGCAAATAAACTAGAGACACCGCAATTTCGAATCACACTATCGCTAATCTGTGTCGTACTATGGTGAAGTGTCACTACACCACATCCTAGAACAGTATCAATGGTACAATGGCTAAGTATCACTTTTGCAGAATCATGAAAGAGGAATGCTGCCCAGAACACATCTCGTCCTACGCAACTGCAATCCTTCACGTACAACAAGGACTGTTCCACAGCCCAAACACCGATACCAGCGAGTCCACAGCCAAAATCACACCCCACATAGCAAGCTTCCGCGCTGCCCATAACTTTAACAGCAGCGAGTGACTGAGTATGTTCATTGGGACGATCAGTGGGGTAATACTCTTTATTGGAAATTAGATCATAAAGGTCATAATGAAAATTTATATCTACCTTCTCCCAATCACCACCACACTCACGAACGTAACGACGATTTGCTGTTGTTTGAAAAAAATCTCGTTGTGGGATATCCCTTCCGGTCATAAAAAAATCTACTTCTTTACTAAGAGGTTTTTTACAAAACGTACAGTCCACAAAAAACACTGTCCTGCGAGATTTCAAACGTACTGTGTCACCCGCATCAGTTGACCTACTCTTCTCCCTATCTGTGCTTTCTTTCCTTTCATCACAAATAATTGAAATTGGGGCATTAAAACTGATATTGATGAAAACTAAAGGAGCGCCTGGCTTAATTACTAAAGAATCGTTAAATTCTATTTTATTTTGATGTGTGATCGCATAACTGTTACTTCCTTCCTTTGAAAATGCCCCTCTAGTCATTTTCCTTTCCATGTGTCCCAGATTTCCACAATCAACACTATTATTTTCGAACCCGTTATCAAGACCACTTGAAATAATGCAGGGTACCGAATTGCTAAGGTGGTTTAAAGAGCAAACTACTTTACTTCCGCGACTCTCGTCCCCTTCCGATGAGGACAAACTCGACTGAATACTATACATAATCGGTTCGGTATTTTCGTTGCTACTCCCTTCTGCATTACCGCTGCTAGACGTACTAATTTTATCTTCTTTGAAAGTGGTCACTACATCTGAACACGAAACTATTTTTTTCTTCCACTGTGGAGAGCGTTTTAGAATATATTTCAGAAAGTCCTCAATATTGTCTTCCATGAGGACGCTCACTATTCCCTTTTCTATTAAATAAAGGAAAAAAACTACGCCAGTACTGATTTATTGAACTGGAGTTTTACTTTATTTACTGCAATGAGTACAGGTAAAAAAAAAAAAAGAGAGAATAAATTGAAGTGTAAAAGCAACGAGGTAAAAAAAAAAAAAGAAAAACGCAAGGGTTTAACAAAGAAAAAAAAAACTTAAACAGAGGGGTATTAAAACGTTCAACACAAAATAAAACGATATAGAAATGAGGATACATTTCTTGTGCGGCTTCAAAATTAACAATAAATTGTAAACCAAAGGGTATTAGCAGAGAGTGGAAAACCACAGATATAGTTTTTAGTTTGTGTTAGTAAAGGTAGAGCAACGTTGTTACAATTCCTACATATTTTTTTGTCCCTTTTGTTCTCTCAGCTTGATAATTGAGAAAGGCTTCTTTCGCTTTAGATACTGAAGAGGGAAGTACAGGAACTTTTTTAATCTGTTTTCTTGTTTCCTTTTTTTTTTTTCTATAGGGATAAACCGATTTATTCTAAACAGTTCCGTTAAATAATGACAGCCTCCGATCACACATCTAGTGTTGGGGCAACAAATCCTGCGTTTTCCCTTGATTTATAGGCTCCTCCAAGGAAAGGAGTGAAAAACTAGACTTTGTGAGACAGTTAAGAAGACAGAATTAAACTTGGTACAGTGTATAGGAATATATCTAAGGTACTTAGGTGTGAAAAGTAGTAATACAATGTTGGGTAATTCATCACTTGTGGTGGAGAATTGGAAGGCATAAAACTAACCTTTAGGGAGGTGGGGGAATTTCCGATAAGAAGAACTGTGGGATGCAGCTACTGAATATATTCATCCGCTGTAAGGGTATTTAAATCGATAAGATTCACTCTGCCTTTGATTTTATAGCTGCTATAGTAACTTTCCTTGACATAGTCCCTGTAGTAACATTTTCGGAACTTAATGCCGATACCCTAAATCATATGACAGTAATAATCCTTCTTTTTTATTATTTATTCAAGTCAGATAAATATACATATACATATATATATATATATATTAGGTCTTAGCATTGTGGTTCAAGCAACTTTAATATAAAATCCTCCAGAAAACAATTCACACGACTCCTACACTAAGTAAAACTGTGAACCTTGGTAATCGAGTTTGGCCCGATTTAATTCTGTATAGTGGCAAAAAAAAAAAAACGGATTATGTAGCCATCCAACGCCGTAGAAATTCTTCACTTTAGGAGGTCGACTGATATTGTATTGTAGTGTACGTATGAATTATTTACTTGTAACGCAAGTTTCACCTTCTTTTAAACGTAGTTGGTATAAACGCACAGTTAGCAATACTAATACAATATTTAGGCACCGAGTAGATGTTCTTGTTCCAATTCAGAAGTTCTGGAAAACGGATTAAATGAAGCCACAGCTAATTAAAACTGACAGTTAAATAGAAAGGTGGTCAGACCCCAGCCAATTTTCTAAACTATTTCAGCGTCGCTATGGTATCATAACTTTCTCTAAGTGTTGCCTAGCAGCCTCATTAAATCCTAGATAGCTTTTTAACCAAAAAGCACCACCCAGAATAGGGGTGCAGTGCACCTACATCTCCATCTCTGCTGTCTACTCTTTTTCCAATTGAATGACTATCCGATTCAACACTATTTTCTATCATATATGAAGTGTCTTCCTTTTTTTCTTTCCAATCAAAATATGAAGTGTCCTCTTATTTCACCATTCGCTTTGATATTATTTTCACATTACAAATAAAAAACAACTTTGAAGGACTGAAACAATGAGAGAGTAATTAAACCAGAAGAAGCCCCTTTTCGCTTTTAATTTTTTTTTATTTTCCCTTTTTGACGAAAGTTGGCGTAAGTACGTTCAAATCAAGCTCGGGAGTCTTCGCCTCAGAATTAAAAGAGCTACTATCTAATCTAAATGAGCATGTCAAACTACTATGCACCGATTCGCAGTTCACAGTGTTCAGTATATCTGCGCCTCCCACAGTTCAAAAAGCATGGTCAACAGTGCACTGGTAGCGCTCCTCACAAAGCCCACCGCATCATAAATAATTGCTGTCAACAGTACCACAACCACACTAGTAAAAGTAGAAACGAGAAACTTACCGTATTTTTTTTTTTTTACCTCTTCTAATGGAACTAATGTTTCGATTAAAGCAGTCGCCTAACTAAGAAAACGAACGCTTACTGAAGCCTGTACACCTGAAGTCTGGAAGACCTTAGTTCTGTTGATAATATCACCATTAATACTATTTTGAAGGGTGAATTTACCGATAAAAAATGAAATCGAATGAAACACTATTAAATATTAGTCCTACGCGAGACGATTTCCAAAAATACGAACATATGTTCCATGAAAGACTATCTTTCCTTCGGATTGCGAACCGTGCTCACTTGAGTGCATTAGTGTCCATTTAACACAAAATTACCAAATAATGAATATTGTACCTCCGACAAAGCTTACTAGAAATGTGGTCAAAATAAATATGTTTGTATTTACTTATTTTACGGTTGAATTTGGGGAGGGGCCTATCGCCCCCGGCCCATCGCCGCCCTTGAAACCCGCCGGACGCCACCCCCTCCAAGACAAACGCCAATGCGCCCACACAATATGATAACTCCCCCGTCTTACCCCGGAAGAAGAATTCAGAACACTCCCACAATGGAAGCTCCTGGCGACCCGTGGCCACGACTAAAGTGAGGCCAAATGTGGGCACTCGCATAAGAGCTCTCTTGGGGAGGGAAGAAAACATGGGGATATGGGAATGGGGGATTAGGGACTGTCCGTTGGCGCGGAACGGAGCGCCTGCCAGGCTAAAGAGGGCCCCTATAACCGCACCCCATCCGCCCCTCCCCAACTCCCTAGGGGGCACAAGTGAAGGAATGCCGATGGGGCAATGCTCTAGACCCAGGCGGAAGGGACGACCTAACCCATGCCCCCTATACCTTACCACCGCATGTGGGCAAAAAGCAAAGCTGGAGCACCCCACTTTTGACAATTCCACAAGTCGCACTTCGGAATTGACTGCATTTTGGCATTGCGGGTAAAAAAAAAAAATCCTTTAGGAGAGGAGTGGGGAAAAGAGGGGAGGGAAGAAAGTGCAACGCTTCCTTTTTTACATTCAAGGGAGCTACAGTGGAACTCCAAGACAAGAACAAAAAAGGAATTAACGTAATTCTTCACACAATATTATGGGTTGAAAGGCTAAGGAAAATAGACTAGATTTACTCCATGCAGCACTGACACTGACCCTGTCGGTGAGATGGTTCGTTATGATTAGATTTCTTTGAATTCTTTTACCAGCGTCGCCCACACAGGCATGGATGCCTTTCGCACTTCCTCGTAGTGCTTTACCAAACCTTTACGAGAACCGATCAAAGTATCCCCGCCGTTCTCCAACGTCCCCCACGACGCGAGAAATGCCGCCACTACCATTAGCTGTGAACTGCTAATCTCCATCTCCAACAGTGGCGCCCCCACTGCTTTTGCGACGGCGTCCGGACCCCCCTGGAGATGTGGTAACGACGCAAAGAGGGAAGGGGACTCGGAGTGGAGGATGGCGTCGGTGACACCATCACAGACTGGCTCCACTGTATCGGGGTAGGCGGCACGCAATACCTTGGCTAACCGCAGGGTGGACCGTATTACTTCCTTCAAGTTCTCCTTCGTTTCTCCCTCCTTCTCCTCCGCCGACATCAGCCCCAACACCAACGGCAACAATATGAGACTGAACCCATGGAGATATTGACCCCCTTGAAGTGGTGGGGCGTACGCCTGGGAGGCGAGGGGACTGCGGTAGAGCTGCTGTAGGGAGTGGGTAAAGGTCTTGACGACGGCGTCACCGTCCGCGGTGTCCTCCCTCACAAACGGAAGGAACAGTACACGTGGGGATAGAAAGGGCACTCCCTCCTTCTCCAACTGTTGTCTCACTTCCGCCAGCAGAGCCTCTTCGCCCGTTGCCCCACCACCAACAGAGTCTCCACCCAGGCAGGCGAGAAGCTTGCGGCAGGTGACATGACTGACGGACTGAAAGAGGTAGTCGGGGGACAGCGCCTCGTCGCCGCTGCAGCGCGGACCTGGACGGAGGCGGCTGCCGTCCCGGAGAAAGGCGAAGTGGCTTTCTTCACACAGAAACGGGTAATCCCCCCCAGTCGTGTGGTAGTAGTATTGGACCGTGTAAGGGGCGTAGTACTGATCCAGAGATGGGCAGGGTCCAAAGTAGGGCCGTACCTCCCATTGACTGTGACGCTTGGAATGGGTCGGATACCCGAACGGCACATCCACCAGCATTCCCTTTAGCTCTCCATTCGCAGGGGTGGTCAAATACTGGTGCTGCAGCTGGGGAACCGAAGACGCCACTGCACACCCCGTCGCGCTCTTCAACGCACTGTCATCGCTCAAAACGGCATCGATAGTCTCCAGCGGGCTACTCCTCGTGCCGCCCTGGATAAGATCCTCTCCAGTGAAGAATACGGTGGGGCACCTCCCCTCGGGTACACTCAGCACGACGAAATAAGCCTTACTGGCGGACTCGTCTCCTCCAGGAAGGGACAGCACATGATAGCCGTCCGCACCACCACCACCCGGGGCACCGAAATGGAGGGCAACGGAAAGAAGTAAACTACCAGTGGAACTCTTTTTCATATCGGAGAGAAGAACAGAGGCGATTGGTTTCCGTTGGTTCTTTTTATTTGAGTCATCGTGGAGGAGAGAGCGACAGTGACGTAGGAAAGTGTCCCCAGAGCGGTTTTTGGACGTGAACTGTTCCACTCCGTCGAGCTCGTACACCATCAATACCGTCGCCTTGTCCTCTGCCTCACCACCACTGCTACTGCCGGCGGACAACCGCAAATGAAGGTAAAAATTTTGACCCTTGTCGTCGCTGGTGGGACGGTAAAGTAAGTTCCCGTACACTGCGCGGTAGGGTCCTTCTGGTAACAGGAGGGGAGTGGAAGGGGCGGTGGACAATAACCTCAGAGAGGAGGTGGTAGCCTCCTCCTCTCCCCCTTCAGGGTTCGACCCACCAACACCCTCATCCTGAGACGTCAGCAAAGGGTAATTCCAAGCAAAGCCCAAATCCATAGAGGGCCCATCGGTGCCGCACGTACAGCCAGCCCTTGCCTGCGCCAGTGCGAGTTTCTTAAAGTCCTCCACCTCCTCGTCAAAAAGAGACCCTTTTGCTGACGAGGAGGTCGACGCTGAAGTGGCGTTGATCGCCTTTCTGGTGGAGGAAAAGCCTTTTTCGGTAAAGGTATCGACCAGCTTTAGGATGAGGTTCAGCAGTGTATCGCGGGTGTTCCCCTCCTGAGAAGCGTTCCCCTCGGCTTTAGGGAGCTTTCCTTTTCCCTCTCCATACAGTCGGCTCCAAAGGCTATCACTGGACGTCGGGCCACCCTTCTTTTTTTTCTCCCCCCCCTCCTCCCGGAGAAAGATGGCCTCCTTGATGTTGTACTGGGTACTGCTGGACAAGATGGCACGGTGAGGGAAAGTGAGATGGCTCTGATGGTGCAGTTGGGCGATAGGGGCCCTAAAGGGGTAGGCGTAAGGGATGTAGAGAATGAGATGCAAAGGGCAGCTCGCGCGGAAGGGGCCGGTGACGGGTTGATAATCCATATGCCAGGACTCCGCAAAAGGGGAGAGACGGGGATCGCCACGCTGATCGTAGTGCGTTTGACGAGTGACACGCAAAAAGGGGAAACAGTCTTGGGTCAATCGGAGCACGGTGTTGTACTCCGCGTCCAGAAGGGTCCGCAGCGCGAGAAAAGAAGGAGTGGGAGGAGACGAAGAAGAAGATGGATTCTTTTTACCGTCGGTGGCAGTGGGGTTGTGGTTGTTTTGGCGGCCTCGATCGACCGTGGGGGGCGACAAGCGGATATTATAACGCGTGTAAAAGTCGGCGGTGGTAGAGCAAACAGGGAGAGTAACGTTGGCACTCTTTCCCTCTTCCATCTCTTTCTTCTTTTCCTTCTTTTCATCATCCTCGTCCGCACGTTTTCCCTCCGTTGTAGCGTCCTCTTCCTTTTCCCCGATCACCTCTTCGACGAATCGTTTAGATAAGAGAGACTTGAACAGGGCAAGGGTGTATTGATTTCGGTTGGCACCCTCGTACTTTAACTTCTGAAAAGGAAGGCTATTGTTGCTGGTGGTGATGATCATGGTGGGTGGCGGGGACGGAGTGGGGGTTGCCTCTTCCTCAGCCGCAGGTTCGTTCTCTTCCTCCTCCTCCACTCGCGAAGTAGCCTTTTCTTCCTCCTCCTCTGGCTCTTTCCCCTCTTCCACTGTATCTTTCTCAGGAGGGGGGATCGAGGGACTCCTGCCCTTCTCCTCCTCCGCTGCCGCTTCTTCTTCCTTCTCTGGTTCACTGGCGGTGTCTTGCACCTCTTCTTTTTCTTCTTCCTTCTCGTCTTTACTTTCTGCTTCCTCCTCCATCGGTTTATCTTCACTCTCTTGTTCTTGCTTCACCGCCTCTTCCTCGGACTCCGTTGCCGGCTCAGGGGGTAGCACCGCCTCCAGTATCTGCTCTTTTAGCTTTCTCTTCTCGTTCATAATCTTGGATATGCATCGATTGCTTTCTTTGCGCAACTCTGGCAAGGCTTCGATCTTATCCAGCTGCGCCTTGGACGGTTTTTTGTTATTGTTATACATTCCAATTACATTCTTTTTGGTTTGCTCCGCTGCGTTAATCATTTGCTTCACTTCATTCTGTAAGTGGATCAAGCGTCCCACGTACGCGTCCAAGCTTTCGTTCTCTCTTCGGTCCGTTTTATTTTCAGTCTCTGTTTCGTTTTCCTTTGCTTCCCCTTCTTCCTTTTCCTCCTCCTCCTCATACTGTGCCGCATACCGTTCGAATAACACATCCAAAAAGGTGTCCACATACTTCACCACCGGCACTTCCGCATTGGCCTCCTCGTCTTCATTCTTCTTGTTCAGGAGAAACTCAATAAAGGCTTCCTCCGTGTCGAAGGCGCTCACGGTCTCCCAAAGAACGTCGTCCTTTTCGGCCCCATCCTTGGCAGCACCTTTCTTGTTATTTTTTCCTCTACGAGGGGGCATTATTATTACTTTTTTATTTATTTATTTATTTTATTTTGTTTTTGTTTTTTTAAATGGTTGTTGTTGTTGTTGTTGTTTTTGCTTGTTGCTTAGTGCTTTACTAAACCTTTATTTTCACAAAGAATCGATTTATATCACACCCAGAAAGAGTGCAGGAATAATAGAAATTTTTTTTTTTAAAAAAAAAGAGAGAAGGAGATAACTAATAACACGGTAAAAAAAGAATATTAACAGAAAAAGATGAAGAAAGACTTACACTTGAAGAAAGCTATCGGTTTTGAAATGGTTATCATCAACGTTAACAATGTCTTTTCTTTTGTAATTATTTTTCGTTCTTTTTTTTTTCTCCCTTACCACATGCTGTGTTCAGATGTTTATTGGCATTCTCCTTATATTTGACTAATGTATGTCATTTAATTATTAATTTTAATGAATAGTTAAAAAATAAAAAAAAAGTTGCCGTTTGTTATTTCCTGTTATGGAAAAATACGAAAAAGGGGAAAAAAGGTGAATAGTGTAACAGGTTTAATACAAATATATATCTATAAAAAAAAAAAAGATCAATGCCATCTTTCTTCTTTTTTTCATTATTATTATTATTATTATTTTCTTCTTCCTCTCTTCATTGAATTATTTAGTAACTACGGCCCCACAACACCCACTGTTTCGCCGGTTTATTACAGTCCTTGCAGACACACTTGTGCCCTTCCGCGGGTTCTGGTTGTTCGAAAGGGATACAGAGGGACTTAGCCCCCATGCTCGGCGCGCGTGCATCTTCTCGCACCTCCTCCGACTGAGCCGCCTTGCTCTCCTCCGCACTGAAGGTCTTGATGTTATCCTCGCAGCTCATCTCCCCACACCACGGCGAGAGCAAAACACACTTGTTGTTGAGGCTGGGGACGAAATCTTTCCAGTCGGTCACACGCACCGTGCGGGACTTGCGTATCTCCGCCGCCTTGTTGAACATCCCGTGGTGAATCTCATCGAGTAAGGAGAGTACGTTCTTTACCAGGTTGCCGTCCCACGCCACAGTGCGCTTTTCTCCGTTGTAACGAACGGCGAGGGCCAACTGCTTCTCCTGCAGCTCCTTGGGGCCCAGCTCGATACGGAGGGGCACACCCTTGACCTCCCAGTGGTTGAAGCGCCAACCGGGACTGTAGTTATCACGGAGATCCGCACGGGAACGTACGCCACCGTTGTTGAGTTCCTTCTCCAAGCGGCGGGCCTCCTCCAGTAGCTGATCGCGCTCCTGGTCGCTGGTGGACTTGGTAATACCCACAGGGATGATCACTACCTGCACCTGCGCGACACGAGGCGGCATGACGAGTCCTTTATTATCCCCGTGCACCATCACCATCACACCGATCGTGCGGGTCGACAACCCCCAACTGTTCTGCCAGGGAATGATAGTCTTGTCGTTGTTCTCGGGGTCTTGGTAGCTGATATCAAACATCTTGGCAAAGTTCTGACCAAGGTTGTGGCTGGTACCGCCCTGGCAGCCGCGACCGACGGAACCAATATACGTCTCGACGGTCGTGGTGAAATAGGCACCAGCGAACTTCTCCTTTTCCGTCTTCCTGCCCTTCACCACCGGCACCGCCAGCAGTTCCTCGTAGACGGCGGCGTAGCCATCCAGGATCTCGAGCACCTCCTCCGTGCACTGCTTCTCCGTCGGCCACACACAGTGACCCTCCTGCCAGAGGAACTCGCGGGTGCGGATAAAAGGGGTGGGGTGAGAAAATTCCCATCGAATGACATTATTCCACTGATTCAGACGAAGTGGAAGATCGCGATGGCTGCGGATCCACTTGCCATAGTAAGGGTACATTACCGTCTCGCTGGTAGGACGAATAGCGACGGGCTGCTCGAGGTCCGCCTCGCCCGCCTTGGTCACCCATGCCACCTCCGGCGCGAACCCCTCGACGTGGTCCTTCTCCCGCTCCAAGCAGCTCTTGGCGACGAAGAGGGGGAAGTAGCAGTCCTCCACTCCCATACGCTCAATACGGTCCCCAAAGAAGCGCTGAATGCACTTCCAGACGTAGTGGCCCCAAGGGCGAATAATGTAGCACCCCGACACATCGTAGTACTCGATCATCTCCGCCTTGGTGATCACCTCGGTATACCAGGAGGAAAAGTTGGACTCGATGGTGTTTTGGATTCCAAGTTTGGTTTCTCCTTTGACGTCTTCGTTCTTCTTTTCTACCGGTGCCTTCTCCTTCTTGGCGGCTGGGGCCTTTTCCTTCTTGGCCGGGGCGGCTTCAGCAGGGGCGCTGCCGAAATCCACCAACTTAAAGGCGTAACCAAGGTGATTGAGGAAGGCCTCCAGCTGAGGAAACGTCACCAGCGAGCTCTTATCGTTGCGACAGGGGTGAAGAACGAAAGGGTGGGGGGTGGTCTTGAGGTTACTGTCGAGGAGGACAATGACATTCTTCTTGTCGACGTTATTGACCAGGGCAAAAGGCGTGACGGCACCTTGGTAGACACCTAGGTTCTCCGCCAGGACATCCTCGGGGGCGAAGCGGAGGTCCTTAGTACCGGCCTCCTTCTGAATTCGCTTAATATCAGTAGGGGTGTCGTGCAGGGCGGTGACCAGCACCAACTCTCCCTTCTTACTCTTGAGAAACATATTCTTAGTACCAGTGCACGGCGTGCCGAAGCGGCTGAGCTCCTTGTTGGCCTCTTCTACCGTCGTCTTGGGTTCGTGTTCGATGGTGGGTAAAGTAAATCCCAACTCGGCCAGCACGGGCATCAGTTTAGCCTCTCGCTGAATATCTTCTGCAGACATGTTGGACTGGGAAGAAGACGGACGATGATGAGATATAAAAGTGGGGTGGTAGCAAAAGGCTCGACGGGGTGTGGTGAGCGCAGTGGCTGGGTGAGAGCTAGTAGTAGTAAAGCTGTGGACGGCTTTTCTTATTTTGGAAACATTATGACAATAAGGAGGAAGGTGAGAGGGAGACAGGGAGGTAAGAGAGGAACAAAAGGAAGAAAAAGTGTTGTGAGTATAATCGGATCTCGAAAGCTTTAATAATGGATCACAAAAAAAATAATAATAATTTGTTTTATCAGCATCACCACCACGGTGATGACAAGCGGTATTATTGACGCTGAAATTTATGTTACAATGTGAAGTTCTGTGAAGATGGTTGCCGTGAGGGGAGGAAGAAGGGATGCTACTTTCATTCCGATAGAATGAAAAGGGAGCAAAGAGGTGGACTTTTCTGGTGAACATAAGTCCGTGAGTATCTGTTCTTCTCTAACACGCTCCACACACACACACACACACACACACACGCACAAGTAAAGAAAAAAAAAAGGTAATAGAAAAAATGAAACACGTAGGTTTACAAGTTCCTCTCTTACTTCTCTTTCTTCAAATAATAAATGTAAGAATAGAAAAAAAAAATGAAGTTCTTTTCTTTTTCTCTTTTCCTTACAGGGATGCACCTATCGCATGTGTGAGTCACATGACACAATAATGCAAAGATTAAAAAAGGGGAAAAGGGAAAGAGAGAGAAAGTGAATCAAAAAGGTAAGAAAGAGGAATAAAAATAAAAAAGAGAGATAATATTATCCTTCTTGACTATCTTTGTTTTAGTTTGTATTATTAAACTAACGCATCGTTCGCCGTATTCATTTATTTTTTTCCCCGGGATTCGTTTTATGAAATATATTAATACCTGTAATTATGGTCGTTGTTGTTATTATCGTTTTTTAATGTTTTATGGAAAACTTCACGTCTGGGGTCATCCTCTGCAGCTCACTTAACTTCCGCTTTCCGTAATTGATCTGCCATTCAATATTGTTAATTTGTGTCCGTTTTAACGCTTCACTTTGTTTGTCAAAATCTGCTTTGATGTAATCATACAAACTTTTCCGAGTGTCAGCGTCGCGAAACTTTTTAGTTTCCTTCAGTAACTGACGGTACAACACAAGAATCTCCGTCTGGACGCCGCTGTGTCGCTTCGCAGAGGACGACGCTGCACGGAGCGGTTTGCCTTGACCCTCACTGCCAGGGCTCCCCTTCTTCTCCCGTGTGATCTGCCGTATCCTTGCCTCTCCTTCTCCCCACCGCCGGGAGGCGCCAAGGTCCGCCCGACTGGTCAGGAAAGAGGGCGAGGAAAGCGATTCCTTCCCCATGTGAAGGAAAGGACTAGCGGTCGTCTTTCTAGAGGAAGGTCGTGCGCTGGTAGTGCTGCTGGCGGGGGTGGTGGTGGTAGTAGAAGGCGACTCCTTGCTGCTGCTGCTGCTGCTGCTGCTCTGTCGCTGTCTCTCCTTTTCTTCCTCCTCTAACCGTCGCTCCACCGCCATACGGCTCATCACACCAATCTCCCCGACGTGGTTGGTGGGGTCTCGAAATGATCTACTACTGCTACCCCCATTATCCGTGTGTTTGGGACCCCACTGAGGTATTTGACTAAAGTCTGCCGGCTCTACTGGTGTGTTGGACGGAGGAGAGCGGTGGAGAGAAGTCGTGGTAAGACGTCCCACCGCAAGAGCACAACGCATTGAATACCGCAGCATTATTATTTATTTTGGTTTATATTAGCTCTTTTTTTTTTTTTAGAGTTCTATGATAGTAGGTTTATTTTCTCTTCTTCTTTTTACATAAAAAAAAAAAAGGAGAGGGAACAAAAAAAAAAGGGAAAGAGAATAACTGTTTAGATGAACAAACAAATACCTCTCCATCTCCTACCCCTTCTCAAATAACAATGGAGAATAGCAATCAAAAAAACAGTTTCACCAGCAGCATGGAGTCTCTTTTATACTTGCGCGACTATACTATTTTACTTTATTTCTCAGCCTCATATACTATTATTACTATTATCATTATTATTAGTATTGTGGTGAGTCATCAGATCCGAAATACCTCGAGAGAAGGGCAATCGGAAGGTGGCTCTTCGGTATCCAAACCCGACTCCAGGGCCACCACGACACGCAGACGGGGTAAGCCACTAAGGCCCGACAGAGAGGTAAGAGACCTACAGTGGCTGACATCCACACTCTCCAGCGATACACAGCCCGAAAGGTCAGTCGAGGTGGTAATAGCGGTATTCGAGAGACAGAGTATCTTTAGACCCGACAGACCCTTCAACCCCCGCAGAGAGGAAAGGTGCTCACAGAAAAAGGCAGACACCACCTCTAGCGAAGTGCACCCCTGCAGAGAATCCAGGTTCGTGATCAAGGTCCCTGTCGCCTCCACGACCTTCAGCTCTGGCAGCCCCTCCAACCCGTGCAGCGTGGTCAGCTCCCTGCAGTGAGATACATTGACTTCCTCCAGAGCGAGGCAGCCCCTCAGGCCCTCGAGGGAGAGGAGGGGGGTCCCTGATGCGAACACACACTTTAACCGAGGCAGACCGCTCAACCCTTCCAGTGAGGTCAGCTGCTCACAGTAAATAACAGACACCCTCTCGAGTGCTGTGCACCCCTTCAAGGGATGGAGAGAGGAGATGGCGGTACTCAGTGCCCCCACCCGTCGCAAGCACGGTAGGTTCTCAAGGCCCGCAAGCGATGTCAGCGACTCGCAGCACCCGACATCGACTTCCTCGAGTGCCCTGCACCCTGACAGACCCTCCAGTGTGGTGATGGTCGACCAACCTGCCGCGACGTGCCGTAGACACGGCAGTCCCTCCAACCCTTGTAGGGAGTCAAGCTCAGTGCAGCCAGAGAGATCCACCTTCACCAAAGATGGACAGTTCTTTAGGCAGGTACAGTCTGTGAGAAGGGTAGCGGTGAGGAGCACCTCCAACGCGTAGCCGGATCGCTGCAACGCTTCCTCCACCACTTGGAGAAGCTCTACAATGGTTTCTAGCTGGTCGTCCTCTGCGCATGTCAGCTCGCATCGCAGGTGGGTACCGCATCGCCCCGACCACCACCACGCTCGCTGCTCCAGAAAGCGTGCACCGAGGGTGCTGACTACATGGCGCCACGGCGTACCCATTCCTCGTTCCAGCCGAGATACCACCTGGCCCTCAGGGTGCTCGGTGCTGACCACCTCGCCACACGGACTGTCCTCCACCGCTATACGACACAAAGGACTCACCGCCGAGAACGCCAGTGGAGCTCGGGGGAAGTAGTCTAGTAGGCAATGCGGCATACAATCGGTCATCTTTATCCAACCCCTTTCATTATTATGATATACGAACGTAAGGGCAGAAAGGGAACAAAAAATAAAAAAAAGGAAAAAAGATACAAGAGTCTAACGGAAGAAAGGTTCTTTACCTCAGCTCCACACCCGTCTTTTTTGTCCTGTTTTGCTTTGTTTGATAAAGTAAAGGTAGTCCAGCAAAATTTTATAATGTGAATAGTTTTACAATACGGGTATCCGTAATATTGTAAATGCTGTGGTGATAGGCAGATGGGATACCACACCCATGCACGCCCTTCGTATCTAGTCCAAGTAGTCATCAGGGTCCTCTTCCATTTCGGTGTTACGGTTGCAACGATCCTTTTCCTTTCCATCTATCATCTCCTGACGCTGTCGCAGCACTTCCAACAACGATTCTTCTCTTTTCATCTCTTCGTTCAAAATCACAATCGGCTTTCTGTCACCTCCAGCACCCTCCTGGTGGTCAAAGAAGGAGTGGAGAATCCATTCCGACTGAAAAGACGAGACATGAAAATAATGAATTTCCTCTCGAACCGAAACCAGCCGAAGCACTAGTCTCATTCCTCGACTCGGGGAGGGGGAGGTCCGATCCCCGCAGTAGGTCCGGATGAAATGCGGGAGATAATAGGAGATCCAGTACGCCTCGCTAATATCCGTGTAGCGATTCTCGTCGTAGAAGCGGTGATACTGAAAGCACTGCGCCAGCGTTGACCACGGGAGTAGAGCGAATAGCGTATCTTCCTCTCCGTCCGGTGACTCGCCATCCTGCTGTTTTAACTTTGATTCCAGTGCGTAGAAGGCCGCAGGGGAGCCGATCCAGTGCCACCGCATTGGGTTCCCCTCGTCCTTGTCCCTTCGTTGGTAAAACTGGTACAGCTGTGTCAGCTCCTCCATCAGCTCGAGAGGGGTTGAGGAGAGGAGAAGAGGGTCTGCTGTGACGGCGTCATCGCTGGGGAGGAAGAGACGGATATCACTCTCCTCCTCCTTGGGGTCCACACCACCACCACCATCCTCCTCATTGTTGTTATGGAGAGGCAACAGCGCTTCAAAGTCCATGATGCTAAACTCACCATACACGCTATACCCATTACCATTACTACTAGAGGTTCCTTTTTGGAGGAAGACCGCTTTAGGAATACACTCTAATAACGATTTAATGTTCTGCATGGTAGATTGAAAAACAGAATGGATCCGTTTATCGTTAAGGGCCTCGGGTTGATTTCGCAGCAAGATGGCGAGTTGTATCTGAGTCGATAGTACCAACAATAAAAGCCTCTTCTGGATTTTCTCACTCTGCTCTTCATCTTCATTTTGATTCTCCTCCCCCACCTCTTCCATTTCCCCTCTGACACGGTGATGACGGTCCTGGGAGTTGGGCCGAAGGGCATTAAATACCAGAAAAAAGGTATTCATGTAATCGGTAGCCAATGTACTCGGAGAGACAAGAGTGGGGTGTTGTGTCTGCAGAGGAAGGGATGAAAGGGAGGAGGGATGAAAGAGTAACACCTCTAAAGAAACAAGTCGGAGTACCTCCAACAACATAAACAGGTCCGTGTGACGTCTTCTTCGTGGGTTATTATTCGTGTGTCGGTCCCGCGACGATTGGGAATCGTGAAAAAAGTAATGAGGATTCTTCAGCAGCAGGAGCACCGACCGCGTCAGGTCCCCCTCTCCTACACTCTTGTACAGCTTCGTCATCACTGTGGCTAGCTCCATAAACTGAAAGGAGAGGCCGCTGGATGGAACAGTGTCCTCCCTCCCGCTACTGGAGGGAAACGTCAACGCAGCCTCTGTTAAAAAGCGAAGTCGTGTACAGTCTCCGGTGGTGAGAAGTTCTTTTCCGAGTGGCGATGTACTCATAAGAGGAGGGGAGGATGTCTCTAACAACTCGGAGAGTGTCAGCACCTCCTCCAGAGACAGACGCTTGAACGGTGGAAAGACCTGACGCTCTTCCCCCTCCGCCTCCGCACTAGAATACGCTTGGGTGTGACGGACCGTTCGGTAATAGATGGCATTAGGAACATTCGTGGCCTCATAGTACTGCTGCAGGAGCGGCTCCACCAGTCGATGCGCGGCGTTGGTCAGCACCGCCACCAGATCACGCTGACTACTCAAAGAAAAGGAAGAGGAAGCTTTCAGTTTCCCTGCATCTAGGATGGGGGTAATGGAGTCCAACGTGTTGATCCGTTTACCTGAACTGTGTGGGTGCATCCCATCAACGGCGGCGGTGGTGAACGACAACAACACGTTCTTTTTTTCCTCCATTACAATACGCACCAACGCACGGCAGCTACCACAGTATTGCCTTAGTTGATTGATGACTCTATCCAGGTCCTTATTCCTGTCAGGGTAGTCGTAGGGAAAGAATAAAGAAAAGGTATTCAGTCCCTCCGATTCACTCTCCATCGCCTTGTCAGGAACGCTCTGACAGCTGGTTTGAAAGAAGATGGCTTTTTTCAGCAACAACTCGCACAGTTCTTTGAGCTGGTGCAGCCGCGGTTTCTGCGCCAGTAGCGTCGCTACTATCTTTCCCTGCTGAAGGTTCTCCGATGGTTTCCTGTATTTCTGTCGGGCGTAGTAGCAGTCACTCTCCCCCGCCAGAAGCCACAGACGCTCCAACACGGCAGAGATCAGATGGAGTATCGTAGAGATGGAAAGAAGGACCACTGAACCGTTCACCACGCTCACCCCACCGCTACCACCACTGTCGCTGGGACCGCTTTGGAAATCCTCCGTAGAGAGCAGCACCTCCACATAATCCTTTAAAGGATTCACAAATCGGAAGAGTAAAAAATCATTCCACTCGGAAATTTTTTCTGTTTTAATCTCCTTTATGTGGCTCGGACTCCAATCTTTAGAAATAATTTCCATTTCCTCCTTATACTTGGCGTACTTTTCCTGAAAGACGTCATCAGAGTCAATCTTCACCACTATCTCAATCCAACACATTAAACTAACTTTTTCTTCCGCCTCCGCCTTATTATAATAGCTGTTCGTGTTCATTAATTGTAATAGCAGTTTCCTTAACTCGTCGTCGTCGTGTACCTGCACACTTAGTACCACATCACGGCCACCTTTTCGGGTGGTACTCAGTGGGGTGAGTAATTGACGTAATAAAGGGAACGACAACAAAGGAAGTGACGACATAGTGTGCACTCTTTGTGTTTCTATGGTGGTGTGGCGGTCGGGGAGAGACAGTAGTAACCGCGAAACACGGTCATTGAGGCAGCTTGCATCGTCATTGTCAGAGAAAGAGTTTTGCGGATGGATGTGACGCAGCAAAGCGGTAAGAAGACGGCATCCCTTGGCGGCGCCACTGTTTTCGTTTTCCCCTTTTGTTTCCGGTTGGGTTAAAAGGACAAGACGGTTAATTTTATAAAACAAGAATGGAAATATAAAACTTAAAAGAGAAGAAGTATCTGATTCCTTTCGTTTAACGCTATCGTTATCTTCCTTTTTAGCCAAGTAATGAGTGTCGAAGAGGTCCCATAGAAACCATAAAGTTTCCAAGTTTACTTTATTATTGTTATCATTATTATTATTATTATTATTATTATTATGGGTCGAGCCTGTCGCGTCATTCTCGCCAGAAGGGATTGTGGAAACCCACTCTATAAGAAAGGGCAATACTCTCATCAAGTCCCCTTTCCGTTTATTCGTACCATCTTTTAAAAGAGGTAGTAATGGTGTCATTAATATAGAAGCCACTAGGCACGCATCGGAAAGCTCAACCCTGTTATTACTATTCCCACGACGACGATGATGGTGAGCAGAAGGAATAGTTTTAGTTCTACTTTTTCCATCAGGGAGAAACAAACTACTCCAACCCCTTTCCAGAGGAGGAGAGTAATAATGATAGTAGCCAAGGTACTCGACGGCGTGTAGGGCAATCAGGGGGTGTAGCGATACTGCCGCTGTCGAGGGGGGAGAGGGCTTCCTGAGACTGCCTTCTTCACTGTAACGAAGAATGCATTCTACTAGGACTGCCTGGTGTTCGGACGACGTACTATCCCTGTGAAAGGATTGGATCAGCCGTCGCAGTTCCGACGAAAGTGGACTGAGTGGGATCGATTTACTCTTCTTGACTTTACTACTAGGCTGATTATTATGATTATTACTATTATTATTGGTGGTGGTGTTGGTATCCGAAGGAGGACTAGGGCTGTGGGTTTTTTTGTTAACGAGAGAAGTGGAAAAGAAGCAACGTGGGAAGTGAACTGTTTTTGGAAGAAAAGAGTAAAAGGGAATAAAAGAATCACTGCAAGGAGAAAATAGTCGATTCACAGGAGCATGTGAAACGCATCTTCTCATTTTTTTTTTAATTTATGGTTGCTTTATTTAAACTTGATTAACTAACTTTATTGTCCTGTAACACTACAGAAAGAAAGAAAAGTAAAGTAAAGGGAGAATGGATTGCGGGGGAAGAAGAAATACAAAAACAATTGAGAGATAAAGGCATTTCCCAGTCGTATTTTTTCGAAGAAAACAATTTTCTTTTTAAAAAAAAAGAAAAAACGACAATACCACGTAGCTTTTTTTTCGTATTCTCAAGTATTCAATATTTTTCGCTCCTGTTCCTTCCAAACCATCAAGTGATCTTCTAAAGAGTACCGACTAAAATTACTATTATAGCTATTACTTCTCCGAAGTGGAGTGGGGTGAGAAGAAGGACTGTGGTTCACATTCACATTCTTATTATTATTATTATTATCACTATTATTATGACGATACTCAGAAGGGAGATCGTTCAAATTCTTTGACGTCAGAGGCAGTCGGCGCGGATTGCGGTGGTGCGCAAGGACACTGGTAGTGGAGGAAGAAACATTCGTGGGGGAGGGCGTTAATATTTCCTTACCTGGATGCAATACCGAAGAAGAGGTGGGGACACCCATACTCCCTGCCCCATCCTCCGCGGTCTCCAGCCCAACCACATTGGAAGTGGTAGTAGTAGTAGTAGTGGTGTACCTTTCCTTTTCGTACCCGGGAGAGGAAGTGGGTTGACTCGCCGTACTGTGATTACTGATGTTATCCCTCAACGTTTTGAAAATATTTCCGTTCTTTTCCGCCGTACCTTCTCGATAGCGTTGGAGGAATAAACGCTTTAATCGCTCCCCGCTGCTCATATTATTATGATTGTTATTATTATAACTATTATTATTATGATTATAATTAAGGCTTCGGTCTAAAGTGTCGGATTCTGAAACGCTATTCTTTTGGTCCTGGTGGTGGTGGTAATTACTAGGATGGAATACATTGTCCCCAGTTTTATAATCTCTTGAAAAGGTTTTCTTTCCCACCCACGTATCCGAGTAACCAAAGGGGTTGTTAGAATGGGTAGCTCTTTCAACATCGTCGTCGCCGTCGTCGTGGCGCTGTCGGTGGATTGGGTCTTGATTTAATAGAGTTTCTATCTTTTGTTCCAGCAGTATTTCCTTCACCGTTCGCTGCGAAATGATCCGTTCTAGGTCACTAATCCGCTCCAGTAGTGGTTGTTGTTGGGATGATGGCGGTGATGAAGGTGGTGGCCCTGCTGCTGCAGTGGTGGTGAAGGAGGGAGAAAAGGTGTAGTGCTTCACCAGCCGATTTAGCTCCGATCGAACAAAACGTGACCACTCATTGTCTTTTTCATTGTTATCATCGTGAAGAGAAGTAAATGCATCAGAAGCGGGGTCCAGGAGGTGATTGACTTCTTTGGAAAGAATCTCTTTTACTCTCCTCATTAATAATTCGATTTCTTGTTTTTTGTGGTTGCGATCTACAGAATGTGTGTTGGTCAGTGGTGTTACCCCGTTTCGCAGTTCCTCGTGCCCCCTTTGATTCTTTTCTGCTTCGTCTAGCTGTAGTTGCAGTTCTAGTTGGTGTTTTTGTTGTTCGTGTAGGGATTCCCGAAGCGATAAGACGTTAAGCTGAGAGTGATGTAGAGCCCGTTTCAGGCGATTGTTCATCTCCAACAGTCTATTCCTCTCTGATTCCATCCAGTCTACTTTACGACTCTCGTTTACCTGACGATGAAGGCCGTCGTCGTTCTCGCCTTGAGAAGTCACCTCCTCCACGCTGGAGATACTCTCCTCCCCTTTCTGCTCAGGAGGAGGGGTGGTGGTGGGGCGGCGGCGGCTACTGCTGAGGGATTCAATCGTATGCTGAAAGTTGGTGGTGAGTAATACGACCTCGCTTTGGTGTTGTTGAAGAAGACGGTGGTATTCGAGGCGGCTGTTCTCCTCGTCGACGTCATCGCTTGGAGCAAAGGGGTGCGGTGCACTGGTCGCTCCGTCGTGGTGCTTCGACTTTGTGAACGGAAGAGGTTCTAGGAAAGGAGCAGCAGTGGAAGAAGAAGAAGGGGTGAGAGGCTTCGTCGCCTCCTGCCCTACTCCACTACTCACTATCTTGCTGGCAGGCTCTTCGTCATGGGCCGTAGTTGAAGAATCAGGGTGCCTGACCACCGCCTCCTCCTCCTCCTCCTCGTAGAACTGTCTCTCCTTGGAACATCTTTTACGGTGATGAATACGATGGAGAATATCCTCCGGCCCCCCACCATTGGTACCACTACGCTTCCACGTCGACGTCGTGGTTGACACCGACGGTGACCGCCGCTCCCCCCAGTTCAGCACCCGTCGAGAGAATGCCGCTCGGGTGCCCCCACCGCCCTCCACAGCCGTCCGGAGAGGGGGAGGGGAGTCCGTGTCGGTGGCAGCACCAGCCGCAGGGCTAGAGTGAGAGCACTGACCGCTACCAGGATGAGGATTCACACTACTACTACTCTGCTTACTAGTGTGTTGCTGGAAGAGGTTTTTCTGCTGGTGGGGGAGGAGGGTGTAAGTAATATCCTCGAGGTCGGTCGAACCGCCACTGGTGAGGCTGTGATGAAGATAGCTTTCCTCTGCATCTTTAGGCTGGCTAGGCTCCGAGTAAAATTCTAATTTAGACATTCTTTCCATCCATAAGAATGGATAAAAGGGGGAGGTTGCAGTGGTACCTAAAGGTAAAATCTATACTCTATTTTACGGGTAAAGAGGGGGTCGCTTTGGAAGCTTTCTTCTTTTCTATGTTACGTATATGTATATTTATGTATGTCTATGTGTATGTGTATGTGCTAATGACTTTTAATTTATGTAACCGCACTACCTTTACAATAATAATAAAACAGCTTGAAACAAATAAAAAAAAAGGGGGGAAAAAAAAAACAATGTTGAGCAATTGGTAACATTTTTTCAAAGTGAAAAAAATAAGATTTATAGGGAACTCTTTCTTCAACATTCTTTTATATATATATACTTTTTTTCACTACAAATATTATGGTCTCCTTTATTGATGTATGTATACTTTTCCTGTAGGGAACGGCTGTTCTTTTTATTTCCGGATATACTTTTAATATTATACAAATTCCTTTACTATTATAGAAAAAAAAAAAAAACAATACCAATAAGGACAAGTGGGCGGGGAACTTTTTTTAGAAAAAAATAGCACTAGCATTCTTTCTATCCTCTCACTTAACCCTTACTGCTGCTATTGTCACTACTACTTTCAGTCTGGAAGGAGCACTACTAACACTGCTTCCTTCTTCCTTTTCTTTTTTTATATACTTTTTTCTTTTTTTTAATATTTCTAGATATGGGTTGTATATCCCTCTTTAGTTCACCCTGGGGCTGATGCCGATGGGTGCTAAGGTAGGTGCTGGGGCTGCCAGGTTGGTGTCCTCGTCCTCCGCCTTCTCCGCCCAGCGCTTCCGCTCCCTCGCCATCAACAACTCTCTCTGTCGCATCGCCATCACCGCCGCCCTTCGCCTCCACACCGTAAAGTTATCGTAAAAGAAGCGATCCTCTAAATGAAAGTCTTCGGTCTGCCCGCCGTTCGACCACGTCGCCCCCACCGGTGCGTTCGCGTAAGGAAAGAAGCGCACGCCTGTCTGATCCATCAAGCACGTACGCCACTCCCACTCCTCATCACGGCAGAAGAAGACGGCGCGGGTGGGCTCGGTCATGTGGCACTTGAGCAGCGTGGCAGACTGCTGAGGGCAGAGACGGAAGCTGGCCTCGCTGGCTTGCATATACCCAGTGACGGTGTCAACGTCCTCGTCGGCGCAGCGGAAAGGGCTAGCGCGCCAGTAGTAGCAATCCCTCGAGGCCTCGATCTTGCTCTGGAGAGAAGGGATCGCCTGGTAGAGAGGGGCGAGAGCACGGAGCACAGGGGCTGGGATACCGTCACGGAAGATTCCTTCTAGCGGCTTTTCGAAATTATCCATCTTTTCTTTTTTTTTTCTTTGGATTTACTTTTCTCTTATTATTATTTTCCTAATAACGATTAGTTATGGTGGTTGATACGAGGGATCCTATTGATATACTAAACTGTAAGAAATATAAAAGTAAAAGGTGGGAAGAGAGAGAGAAAATTACTGTTTTTTTTTTGTTTATTCGCATTTTTTTTCCACTTACAGTTGAAAACTTTTACTGACTCTTTCGATACAAAAAGGAAAGACTGCTTCTTTTTTTTTTCTTATTTTATCTTATTTTATTTTCTCCTTTCCTGGAGGACATGAATAATAATAATAACAGTGCATATGAAACTAAAATAAAAAGATAAAATCTTTTAACGTTACTTTTTATTTTGGTTCAGAAAGGTTAGTTCCTTTTCCGTTTATTATTATTATTATTATTAAAATCTACTATAAGAGTTATATAATTCGTTCAATGATTCATCACAGCACTTCATTAGGAAAGGTAAAATAAAAATAAAAGCAATAAAAAAAAAAAAGAACGATATGCAATGACAACAAGAAGTTCAAAGTAAAAAAAAAAATGAAGTGAAATTTCGATATAAATAAAGAATAAATTTGGGAAAGAGACCTTTTCTTCATTTTAAATGGACGAATTTAAGTCCATCAAAACGGTAAACCTCTTTCTTTATGATGACTGCTCGTATTTCTTTTTCTGATTTCCCTACATTCATTCTAGCACTTCCTTCTTTTCTTTTTCCTTCTCATTTTCATATATATTTTCCTCCTCTATTCTTAATTGTTCTTCTTATATTCTCCTTAATATTTATTATTATTATTATTATTATGATTATGATTATTAGTATTACATACGATTGTTTCTAGTATTAGTAGAGGTGGGGGTGGCGGGGCCGTCGTTCGTGTTCAGCTCCGGTCGTGTCAGCAAGGCCTGCACCTCCTCCATATGATGCGTATGCTGCAGGAGACGAGTAGCGGCATCATTCCTCCGAAAATACACTCTGGCCATCGCCGAAAGAAGAAAAAAGACGGTATAAATAATAGCGCCATTGTAGCATGCCTTTCCCTTCGCCTGGGCATCCCAGCCTCTCTCGATGGAGGGGATCGCGAAACTGATTGCTCCGCCAGAGAACATCATACCAAAGACTACGAGGTGGACAATACCGATAAGGGAAAAGATGGCACAGCACGTTGCACAAGCATCGTACCCCATTTTTTTTTAAAAAAATTATTTTATATATTAATTATTTCTTGTATGCTGTTTTCTAATGAATTATGCTATTGTATTGGTGTTTATTGGTGATAATTGCTTTTTCTTCCCAATGAACAATAATAGAATTACGAGAGAACAACAGAAAACTACAGAGCGGGAATAAATCGTAAAAAAAGACTTTAAAAAAAAAAAAAGAAAAGAAAAAGGAAATAACGATAAAAAAAAGTGGCAGGGAGTCAACAAAATACATAACAGAAAAGAAAAGGCAAAAGATGGTTGTAAAGGGTTTTTTTTTTTTGTTTATAGATATAGATATGATATAATTTCTTCTTCCTTTTTATGTGTTATCAAACATGTAGGCAATTCAACTTTAAAAAAAAAAATTATCAAATACGCTATTTCGTATTTTTAGTTTTATATATATATATATACCTTTAAATACAGATTCTTTTTTTTTTTATGAAAAAAAAAACTAAAAATGAAAAAATTACTATGTCGTCATCTTTGCATGCGCTTCAGCTTACCTGATTGTTTTTAGTATCTGCTTAGAGTCGCTAAAAAAAAAAAGAATAATGCAGCAATCAGAAAAATGAACGAATGAAAAAAAGAAAATAGCATAATTCATTTTAGTTCCTTTCATTCCGCACTAAATCGTTTAAGTCACACTTGCCTTTATTTTATCTTTAATTTTTGTTATTTTGGGGGGTGTTTTTTGTTGTTGTTTCATATATACTTTTTTTAGGTTATAATTTAATTTTATTTATTCTTTTTTTTTTTCTTTTTGCTTTTTTTTTGGGGAAAATTTCCGTTTTAGGGTTTACACTGCCGTCTTCGGTAAATAGTGAAAAATGTCACCCACAGGATTTAAAAAAAGAAAAAAGAAACAGTACGCAAGCGAAAAAAAACTCAAAACCGAAATCAATTTTACTAAATGTGCAAATAATATTTTTTATTATCATTTTTAGGCATTTATTTGTTTGTTTACTGTTATTTTTTCCTCTTGTTTTATTTTAGATTTGACACGCCATAAATAAAAAATGAGAAAAAAGAGAAAAAAAAAACAAATAAAAAAAATGCAGAACGAATAAAAGAGAATGGAACAATAAAAAAAAAAAGTACTTTTTTTTCGTACTTCTTTCTTTTTTTTTGTTTGTATGCTATCTTTGTGTTACTTTTTCGGCATGTGGAGCAGAGTAGAAATGGGAGCACGGCATACAGGGCAGACAGGCTTGTGCTTCAACAGCTCCTCTCCACACTCCTTGCACATGCACATATGACGACACGGCATCACCGCGGTATCCTTCTCATTGGTAAGGCAAATCACGCAAAGACCGTCTTCATTGTCCTCGCCCTCGTGAGGGACAATAGTGCTGCCCACCATGACGCCATCGCCGCCCTGACCCGCTGGGTTATCGCTATCGACACCGTAGAGGTTCTCCACCACGTAGGCGTTCCCGCTGGCGGTGACGATCTGAGAAATAACGCGACGCTTCGGGTTCTCGGCGAGGTCGATGGCGGTGTGTTCCGTCTGCTCTACTACGATCTCTTCTCCGTCTTCGTTATTTTTGGTGTAATTTCCGTTATTTCCGTTGCCGTCGTCCTTCTTTCGCAGCTCCGTCGTGCGATAGCGAATGACAATCACGCAGGGCATCTGTTTGGGGTAGTGTTTATTGTAGTTCTTCTCCTTCTCGTCTAACTTGCTAACGTCCAGCTTCAGGGTAATCTTTTTATTTTCCTGCGGTCCGTCAAGGGCTATACGCGTGGGCTCCATCTTGGGCTTGTTGGGGAGGTAGGTGACACTGCCGTTCTGCACCACCTCCTTCACGCCGGTGTGGATCTCATACGTGAGCGATGGGCAGACGGAGGTGACGTAGAAGGTGAGGAGTTGGGTGCTGGCCACATAGCTGACAGTGGTGGCCTCAATGGTGGCTAGCATCTTCACCATTTGGCCCTCCTGCACTCCCTTGTTATCACGCTTCGGTCCATTGTTGTTCTGCTGCTGCTGCTGCTGCGGAGGGGCAGCGGGGGACTGGCCGTTGTTATTTCCAGCAGCGTTGTTGGGCGGAGGGGCGCCGCTGGCATTGTTGCGGCGGGGGTTGTTGCTATACTGGTTGGCTAAGTGCTGAGGCATGTTGCTGGGAGCACTATTATTATTCCCCGCCGTAGCGCGGCCGCCTCCTGAGACGTTGTTGTTGGTCCCCTGGCGCTGAGAGGGGCGGCTGTTGCGACTTCCGCTAGTAGTTGAGCTCTTGTTACCCATCTTTCCAAAATAATAATGTTAGAAGAAAGATGTATATATAATGGGTTGTACTGTAACGCGAGTGAAATAACGTATAAAATGAAAATGTGTAAAAGGGCGCTAAATATTTATATCTGTATCAATTATATTTTATTTATTTATTTTTTATCTAACGTATTGTTTTTATTATTATTTTCTTTTTATTTTAGTACTACAAGAGAAAATAATATTTAATATAATATACAAAACAGATATTACAGTTGCAGAAAGAAAAAAAAAACTACTTAAAGGCAAACCTTTTTCAAGAACAGAAAAGGAAAAGAAAAGAAAAGAATTTACAAGAATCATACACCATAAAAGAATCAGTAAAAAACCGTACATCAGAAAGAAGAAGCTCTTTTTTTAAAAAAAAAATACAAAAAGTATAAATCTATCTATTTATCTATCTTCAGCATCTCTCCTTTTTTTTAAAAGGGTTGGGCATAATTCCGGACTACCGAGTCGCCTTTCCGACGTACGACCCCCCTATTCTCCGACGTCCTCTGACCTCCACGAGGTCCATGACTCTGTCTAGATGGAGAAGCAGCGGCAGTGGTGGTGGTGGTGGTGCGATGACCCGCCGCACGATGCTCCGCCGTTTCCATTATTTGCCGCTTTATCGCATTTATTTCCTCCTCTAATGTGACTAAACGCTGATTCTCTGCCGCCGGCTGCCGAATGGTGCTAGGACTGCGATTCAGGCCGCTGAGTGAGTCGACGGCTAACGTGCCTCCCCCTGCATCGAGGTAGGGGGTGGGGCGGTCGACTGTGCGGTCCGGTGTACGGCTAGTGCGCTCCTTCATCGTGGGAGGGGGGGAGGAGAAAGAAGGGGCGGTGGCAGTAGTAGCAGAAGGGGCGGGGAGCGCCATGCGGCACGCCTCCCGGAGCTGAGACTTGAGAAGCGAATTAAGATTTAACAGGGATTGCTTCTCGCTCTGGAGGTTGACCTCCATCATTTGATACCGGGACACCTCCTTCTTGAGCGCCTCCCTCTCCGACAGCAATACGCGCACGTGTTGCTCCAGCTGTAGGCTTTTCTGCCGCCACACCTCTACTTCTTGAATGGACGACGAGGAGGGGTCGCGGTAAAAATCTTTTGACTTTCGAGCCGAAGTCGCCTCCATAGAGTGATCGGTGGAATCGCTGTCCTCTTCTGAACTCATTTCAATCTCCCCCTTTGAGGAATGCTTCCCCCGCTCCTTCCGTTTCGCACCTCTCCTCCTTTCTCTCTTTAGTTGACGGCGTACCTCATCGTAGGACTGGCGCAATGCCTGGTACTCCTCTGACAGAAGGCCAAGCGAGGAGGCTTGTGAAAGTTTACCACCTGGAAACGAAGAAAACTTCCCCGACTTTCCGCCCGTCGAGTCCATGATGACTTGCGCACGAAGCACTTCCATCTGATACCGCGCAATCTCCTCTTCCTTCTCCTTTAAGGTGTCCTTCAGTGTGTCCCGCTCCTCCTTCACTTCTTGAAGTTCGGATTCTAATACCACCACTTTTTGCTGCGTCTCTTTGGCCTTCTCCACTAGCGGGTCGTTCTGTAGCTCCAGAGTAAAGTTGGTTACCTGCTGTTGTATCTCTCCGTTTATCCGCGTCAGCTCCTCCACCTGACCCAGCAGAGTCTCCTTGTCCGCACGGAGAGACTTCACGAGGGCGGTTTGGTGATCGGTGTCTTCGAATAAATGAAACTGATCCTCTAGTGCCTCCCGTGCTGCCTCGCTGGCGTGTAGCTCTCGCGTCAACCGCACCACCTCCGTCTGATGCTTCTCCTCCGTTTCCAACACCTGACGGCGCAGTGCGTCATGACTGCTCTGAAGGTCTTGTAGTTTACGTTGTAAGGCTAAAATAGTCTCCTCCGCTGTAGTTTTCTCCTCTCGTGCCACCTTTGCGGTTCGTTCCACTTCCTCTTTCCACAAACGCGCTTCCTTTCGCAGCCCCTCAACTTCATGTTCTAGGCGACTCTTCAGCACTCGTATCTCCTCCAACTGCTCCTTGTCTACCCGGGCCGTTTCTAGGGCTCTTCGCAGCTCTGCCTCAGATGTAGCGGTCTGTTTCGCCTGCTCGAGTATAGTCGACTGCAGTCGATGTTCCGTCTCGGACCACTTTCGTCGCAGTTCCTCCATGGCAGCGGAGGCCGACTCGTAGTTTTGCCGCAACTCCTGACACTCACTGAGGTGCTTCGCGCTATCCGTCTCCCGTGCTTTCTGTGCCCTTTGAAGGGACTGCTGTAGATCGGTGAGTTCAGACTGTAGTCTAGTTTTTTCTAGATCTAATCTGGAAGACTTACGCACCTCCTCCCGCAGCGCCTGCTCCAAGTTGGCGATTGTTTCTAAAGAAGTGTTTTCCTTCAGTTCCTCCTGTCGGCCATCGATCCAATTCTTTAGCTGCTTGAGCTCCTCGGTGGTACTAACGTGTTTCTGCTCTAGCATCCACTGCTGCTGCTGAAGGCCGGCGCTCCTTTTCTGCTCCTCCGCTAAAGACCGCTGCAGTCCCTCCGCCTCCGCCGTCTTTGACCGCAACTCAGCCTCTATCGACTCTAAACGGGAGTTGAGGCGATCCTTTGTCTCCTTCAAGATTTCCTGATGCCTGTTTTCCATCTCCTGACGGTTTTTATCCATCTCCCGCATCTTTGTGAGGTATTCCCGATGTTCACGATCCCGTTCTTCCTCTAGTTCCTTCCGTTGGGTTTGCATCGTAGAGAAGAGGTGCTCTTCTTTTATCGAAAATTCCTTCTCTAGACGACGACGGAGTTCGTCTTTTTCTAACTCCACCTCACGAAGTCGCTCGCGCAACTCCAGTAATTCATTCGTCTTGGTCTCCAACTGGGCCTCTAAAGTACCCCCGGTAGCCGTGGCTTGCTTTAACTCCCGATACAACCTCTGCAGCTGCGACGACGCCTCACTCAGCGCCGCGTCTCGCTCGCCGATTAGACTGTAGTTGAATTGATAGTCTTCCTCTAATTTCTGCAAACGGTGCTTCAGCCGGACTATCTCTTCTTCCCGGTCCGCCAGGCATCGCTCCAGCGCGGTGACTCTATACTCCACGGCGTGGCGTAGTTCATTTTGCTTTAGCTCAATCTCGGTGTAGTCTACCGTCGATGTTGGGGATAAGGTGGATTGACGGGCTGGGGAGGCGGAAAGAAACGCACTGGTGTTGGCTGCCGCCTGAGACCGAGGGATTGCATCAGGGGGACGAGAGAGGGAACTTCGAGGAGGTTCCTGCGCCTCTCGTGTGGGTGGAATCGGCTGTAAAGAGGGGTGCTCCGGGTGTGACTCTAGGCTGTTTCCACTGTTGCTGTCACTGTGCGCTTTCTTGTCGCGACCACCACGCTCCCCTAAAGAATTTGTGGACTCCATCGTGTGGGTGAAAACCACCGTAGCTATTTTTTGTGATTACCTCTTAGGATTTGAAGAACACACACAGTGGGTTTCTTCAAGTAAAAGGTAAAAAGGGGGAAAAGGAATCTAATGAAATAATCTACTTGATAAAGTCTAAATGGATTTACTTTTTATGAAGCGTGTCGTGATTACAAAAGGGGAAATTAAAGAAGAAAACATAGAAATGGACGGGAAGTCAGTCTGGGACAATAAGAATGAAAAAAAAAAAACATCATATACAACATAAAAAGTCCGATCAGTTTCAGTTCTTGACTGTTCAGTGTATTATTTTAATTTGCTAGTCGTATTGGCATTCGAAAACAATATAAAGGTAAAAAAAAAAAAAAAGCACACAGCATATCTGAACTTCGGATACGAAAAGAAAAAAGGGTGGCTTACAGCAACAAAAGAAAAAAGGGGGGTGGTCTCTCAGCAACAGCCAGCATTATTCTCTTCTGGGTTAGCAGGTTGCTCTCCCAGCCTACCAGGAGGAATAGCATTGCTGTTGGGCCGACGTCCACTATTATAGTTGTTATTGGTGGTTTTACCACTGTCAAGCAACCTGGCCGCTAGATCCGTAAACGCTGTTTCTACATTGTTACTAGCATTGTTATTATCTTTCGCGGATGTTTCATAGAATCCAGCCACCCCTTCTTCTTTTGCCAACGCCTTTCCTTCCTCAGAAGTCACCTGCCTTAGCGACTCTAAATCTTTTTTATTCCCGACAAGAAAAATAACTAAGTTGGGATCTGCATTCTGACGAAGCTCCTGTATCCAGCTCTTTGCCCGGGGAAGAGACTCCTTGTTAGTGATGTCGTACACCACCAGCGCCCCACAGGCACCACGATAATAAATAGGCGCCAGACTGCGGTAGCGCTCCTGGCCAGCGGTATCCCATATTTCCAACTTCAGCGTTCGCGGTGCGGTTCCATTAGGGGAGCCGGTGGAGGGTGGTACCGTCACGTTACGAAATAAATAGGCACCGCCAATGGTGGTTTCCTGGTTAGGGTGGAATTCTTGTTTCACAAACCGAAGGGCAATAGAACTCTTCCCCACGGCAGAGTCTCCCAGTAGCACTATCTTGGCGGAGGTATCCGCAGGTCTTGCAGCAGAGGCCATGTTGAAGTATCCAAATATGTATATAAGAGAATAGAGACAATTAAAGTTTGTTGGTAGTGGAAATACCCTTCAAATCCAAACTGAAGAAAAGAAAAAGAGAAAGGAAAATCTTTTTGGTCAGTAGCCAGAGAGCAAAAATAAAATCAGCCAGCAGAAAGTCAGAATAACAGTTTAATCAAAGGAAAAAAAAAAAACCGGTGGGGAAATATACAAACTAAAAAAAAAATGACGTTCTGTAAACTTTCCCCTCCGTTTACTCAATAATAAACAATTGGGCAAACACCGAAATGATTCACCCAAAGATAAAGAGCAACGAAACCAGCAGAGAGACCTCTGTGAGAGAATAAAAATAATAATCATACTAATAATAATAGTAATAATGATAATAATTATAATAATAGGATGTTTACATCGAAGAACAATCACTTTTACCCTCCTTTGTATTAATGGTGGAGTTCGCAGAGGCGCAAGCTTCAAGTACCTCCTGAGGCAAAGTATCCAATGTGGTGATGATTACAAAACAGGCTTGCCTAGCGGAACACTTTAGGAGAGGCGACTGACGGACTAAAAGACTAAGTGTCACTGGAGGATACATGGAGGCAGACGCATCGGTGGGAACAGGGGTGGGGATAACAAACAAATTCCAGCGCTGTGAGCGGGCCTTGTCTACTGCAGCAGAGGCATTGGCCGCCTCGTCCACCAAGAGGTCCACCAGCCGCCCAACGCCCAGTGACTTATTGACGTGATAAAAGAAGGGTAAAATTGGCTCATACGATAAACTGCTCGTTGTCTTTTGGGAGTGGTTGGGGAGCAACACGCACACCAACGGCACCACCATATCCTCCAGTCGCTCCGTGGGTTTCCCCAACGCTGTCTTGATCGTGTTTTTCGGTTGCATCAACAGAGAAGTTAAATTCTCAGGTTTGGGACTTGTCGAAGTCGGGGACGTTTTTGAGGTGGTGACAACGCCACTCCGTTTCACTGTTTGGTCCTGGGGATGTGGACAGGCGTGAAGACTAGATGGTATCCCGTGAGTGGCACAAAATCGCTTCCGACAGCCAGGACAGGTGACACTCCAGAGAGCAGGGCAGTGTTCAAACATGCACGTCCCCTTCCCTCCCAGTCGCCGTCCGCCGCCGCTCAAGGTAGCACCTTCACCACTTTGAGGAACGGGTCTACAGCCACGATCAATATGGCGGTTGACAGCCTCATCCACCGACTGCCCCGGGTACTCGGGTGAGACTACACGGTTGCACAGTGGACAACTAGCCACCATTGTGTTTGTGACGTTCTTACATTGATGGGCACTGCTCCCGATATGCTCTGAGCAGAACCGTTTGTTACAATTACTGCACTTTGCGGTTAATAAGTCTATTTGAGTACAGCCGGGATGCTGGCACAGTTTCTCCTCATCGTCGTTCACTCCGACTTGCATAATTGCGTGTGTGTGTGTGTGTGTTTAGTCTTTAGAGAAATAAATAAAACGGAGTGTAGAGCCTATTTCGATTCTCTAATGTATCCTTTTACTTTTTATAGTACAAAAAGAAAGGGAAAAAATAATTCGAAAGAAACATTAGTTTTTCATAAAGGGAAAAAAGGAGCAACCATTGCTGTTCTCATTAAAGAAAAAAAAAGAAAAAAAAATAGTTTAAATATTTTAATTAATCGGCTGCAACGACTTCCACCGTTGGGACCTCCATACTCTCCTCGCAATACACCAAAAGACCATAAGCGCGAAGAGAGCCGTCGATGGCAAGCTCTAACTTTCCTGTGCTGAGCGTGGCGCTGACATACCACGGGGCATCCTGCGCACTGTGACGTATCCCTACTAAAACTCCTCCCACCTCCAAGTTATCCATCACGATGGAAAAGTTAGCGTCGAGCACAGACTGCACCTCAGCCTCCGTCTTTTCTCCTTTCTCCACTGCGCCAATCAGCTCCTGGAGTTGTCCTCGGGCAAACGGAAACGCATTTTCTCCCTCCAAAACCCCACTTCCCAGAACAGTTTTCCAGTAGTCCTTCAACAACACAAATCCCTCTCTTAGCAAGGTGGAGATAAAACTACGATGAGTATCCGCCGATAAGAACAGTTTTCTTTTTCGGAAAAGAGGTGCCATAAAGGAGGCTGCCTCTACCACCGCCCGCCAGCGACAGCCTGCGTTGGACAAAAACTTACCGTCGTAGATTTCAAAAGCTCTCACCCCAATGGACACTATTTCGAGACCGGGGCCCTTGTAGGGTTGGGTGTTAAACACCATCTGCGCCACCCCTGGAGTGACGAGGACAATACGTCTGGTAGGTCCTCCGTGGGGGTTGAGATGAAACACAGGCACTAGACCTCCTTCTGGGATCGTCGACCCTCCACGAATGTCTGACCAGTAAATAAATTTCCCCTTCTGATGAGGGTCGAAGGAGTAAAAGTTAACAATAGTCTCCCATTGAGGGTCGTTCTTCTCTACTGGACTCCAAAGCTTTCCTTTTGTCCACTGATTCAATCGGTGCTTTAGCACCACCGCCGCCTTGGAGTGGTTATCGTCGGGATGCTTCACTTTTCGGAAGGCGGCAACGAAAAATCCACCGGTGTTGTCTCGATGGGGAAGTACACGCAGCACTTTACTCCCATCGAATGTGGGAGGAACCACAGGGTTCATCAACCCCTCCACGTTTGGAGACAATATCCCTCCTTGGGAATGAAGGGAAGCACCCTTCTCTTTTAATATCTGATTCACGTCCAAAAGCTCAACCACCTCTCCAAACTGTTCCAAGGCGGCACACACCACCTCTTCGTCTTCTTTGGGGTTCAGACTACAAGTGCTGTACACCAACACCCCTCCAACCTCCAACAAATCTAAGCCTCTTCGAAGGAGTGCCTTTTGAGAAGGAACCAAAGATTTTACGTACCCAGCGGACCACGTCGTTGCCACGGCACGGCCCTTACGGAGGGTTCCATCCCCGGAACAGGGCACATCGCAGATGACGCGGTCAAATCGCCGCTCTGACGCTGTCCATGTGTCGGCCGACACGTTCTTGGTGTCGTACAATCTTGGCCACTGGGTTCCGTCGCAGCGGGTTACAATAGCATTCGGGGCGTGATACCGTTTCAGTCGCGCGGGAAGGGTTTGAGTAGCCTTGGCCCGCTCTTTTTCGTTGGATATAAAAACGCTTTTGGAGACTTCGGATGTCCATCCTCCCTCCAACATGGCATCTAAAGCTTGCAAAGTTTTGCTGCCTGGAGCCGCGCACATCTCCAAAACCGTGTGATAGGGCTGAGGGTCGAGTACGACGACCGGAATGGCTGACACTACCTCTTGGAACGAAACCGCGCTGGAAGAGTGCAGCACACGGCATGCGTTTTCCACATCTGGGTGTCCGTGGTACTCCCGATTACTGCAAGAGTAGAGGTGGGTCTGCTTTGGCATGCACTTCACAGGCTGCACTATCGGCTGAATAATTTTGCTAAGGGGCAACGATCGAGGGTGATCAGGAGACAAGATACAAAGTGCCGTCTCCTCCAGCACGCGCTCGTTGCGATGCACACGAAGGGTCATTGGGAGTGGAGAAGACATGGATTCTACAAAGCGTCTCCACTCCTCCTCCACCTCTGCTTCCTCGGTATCACTGTTGGCCTCCGCTTGATATCTTGCAGCTGGAGAAGAAGGATCTTCTCCTTTTAGTAGGGCCCTGAAACGCTTACCTTTGTAATACTGAAGCAATGGGGTGGATTCATCGATAGGACCCGCAGTGGCCCCCTCCTCTTTCCTTCGGGCATGAACACCGACGGGTCCAGTGGCCTGACTTAGCGCAAAACACAACTCAGACAGTAGCACCCGTTCCTCAGTAGACCGGCTGTGTGGCACCCGTCGGGTGATGGTCAAAATATCCTTGGGTCCCTGGGGACAGGTTTCGCTGAGATCTTCTACCAGTTTGGCAAGTCCATCTCCACTGATTACAGCATCTTCGTCCAGATCGTCATTTGGAGACGAGGCGGAATAGCGCTCCGCCAGAAACGACCTTGGATTTTGATTGTCGGCCAAGATTTCAATTAACTTGAGCAACACAGGCGGGAGAGCATCTCTTTCTCTCTTACGGCGGGCGTCTCTTCTTTTCATTTATTGATTTATTTTTACCTTCTGATAGAACGGGGAAAGAGTAAAAATAACGTAGTACACAGAATGAAAGAAGAAATAAACTATAAAAAAGAAAGGAAGAAAAAAAAAGACCAAAAATTTACAAAAGTGGTAATTGATGGATCAATACACCACTGCTAATAGTTCATTGGTGCACACAGCGTACCGTGGTTCCACCGCTGGTCTGTACCACACACACACACACACACACACACTGATAAATAGTCCGATTACAATTCCCAGAACTCTTTGCCATCTTTATTCTTCAAATCTCTATCAGCACCGTGGCGCAACAAGTATCTTCCCAGCTCTTCGTTGTTCTCCGCTGAAGCATAAAATAGAGCAGAGTCCCCTCGACTATCCTGCAGATTCATCCATTGACGATGGCGACTCTTTTGACCTGCGTTGGCCTTCTCACTAAAGTTCACCAAGAACTCTACCACGTCCATGTCTCCTTTGCTGACCGCCCGATGCAAGGCCGATTGTCCCCTTTGATTCTGATGAAAATAGTCTGCCCCACTCTCGAGTAAAAACTTCACCAAATCCAAATTTCCACGCGAGGCTGTCGTCAAGAGAGGAGTGTTTCCTATGTCATCCTCCATGTTGATAATAGCAACCCGTGCCGCCTCTTCGGCGTTCGGCTCGTCGCCTCCCTCGTTGGCATCAACGTGACGGGTACCAGTACCACTGGGGGCAGCGCTATCTCCTTGTACCTCCGTTGTCTCCGACGGTTTCTGCGCTTCCTGGCAACTTAAGAAGTCCGGGTATTGCTTGACGGATAGTTCTAACAGGTCCTTTACAAAAGCCTCAGGTGCCCCCACCATACACGCAGACATGAAAGGGGACACACCATCGTTATCTACCGTCATTACAGGCGCGTTGTGGGGTTCAGTGAGGAGCTGACTCGCCAGTGCATAATTTTTTAGCGCCACAGCCCAGTGAAACGCAGTGCGACCATCGGCGTCCTTATAGCCCCAAATACCGTGTAGATAAGGTGAGTCTTCCTCGCTCCTCTTCTCCTCCTCGTTGTCATCAGGGCGGTCAGTCAACCTCTGAAGAAGCGCTGAAACCTCTTCTAAAGAGTCCCCGCCACACACTTCTGACAAGTGTTGTGCAGACATTTAATTATGTTTATTAGTTTGTTTTTACTTGCTTGCTGGTGCTTTAGCTGTTTCTTCTTTTTTTCCCCCCGCTTATAAACGTCCTTACTGCAACTCGAATCTTACTTCAAACGAAAAGGTGGAGGAAGAATAAAGTTATAAATGCACTTTCAGTGGAATTAAGTAAACATATTACCAACAAGTGGATCAAAAAAAAAAAATTAAAAGAATTAAAAGAATTAACATCGGGGTGGTCCTTTACTACGTTGAGTTTATACTGATATCTCCGACAAGAGAATTGCGTCAAAAACAGTTATATACATCCATTCGCAAAAATACTAAGTTTTATATATATATATATATATACATAAATATGAAAAAGTGCCGTGTTTCCTAGTAAGGAAAGTCTTCTTTAATTTACAAAATCTTTTTTTTTTTCCTATCTGCTTGTCATTTCTTGGTAACCTTTCCGTATTACTGCTTTCCACGTGGGTATGTCGAAAAAAATAAAAAGATTTCTAGGAACACAAAGCAGTGTGGAAAGAAAAGTAATACATCCGTATAGCGAGGGGATAATGAAAAGGAGAACGCCCAGCTAAAATTGATAAATTTAAAATACCACTAATATAAACTGAAGGGGGAAATCAGTTGAAAAAAATTTTGTTGTTTCTTCCGTTGATGAAAGGGGAGCTCGCTCTGCCGTTTAGTGAGAAAAAGTTAAAAGTAATAATATTATGAACACAAAAAGAGAACGGTTAAGAATCGTCGTTCTTGGCCCAGTAGTCTTTATTCCCTTCTGCCAGGTCCACTGCGAAACGCAGGTTGGGCAGCAATTCAGACATTTGTTCAAAAAGGGGAATGATGATGTAGTTCATAAAGGAAATTTGGCCTTTCGCGATGGATGGTTGTAAGCGATCCATGAAAGGACTGCACGGCAAGCCAAGGTTTCGTTCCCGATCACCTTGCTGGTAAAACTCATCCGAAACCTTTCCACTCCACTTGAGGTAAATGTCCAGGGGACGGCCACAGTTGGAAATATCTGCCATCTTCAATGACATGGCAAGCGCAAGAAGCTGGTCTTCTTTTTTTAAAAAGTCGCTATGCTCTTGTAGCTTGCTTTTCATCATGCCGACGTATTTTCCGTGAGAACCCATATCTGTTGCGAGGACCATTTCTATCATTACCTCTCTAACCTCGCGCCTCTGTTCTTCATTCAACGGGCTGAGTATGTTGAACTCAGGGTTCTTCATCAGCTCGAAGACACTGCTGGCGTGAAGATTCTCCAGTACGCTCCTGTCGTTGTAAAGCGTCGCGAGGTAACTATTAGTCTTCATGTGAAAGTTGTTGTTGATACCAGGATGGTCAAAGTCGTGAATGGCAGCAGATAGCAACGCGGAGAATACATATTCGTCCTTTAACTTGCAGCGCTCTATTAGACCGCCTTTCGTAAGGATAAAACTGGTGATGTGAAGAACATCTGCTGCATGCATGGAATTGTGATAAGGGTTGCCATGGTAGCCTGCCTCCACCACGCTAATCCAATTTAAGGCAAGTTGTTCATCAACGTTGAACTTTCGGAGCATGTCCAACTTGAAGAGCAACGCATAGAGCGTGACAAATAGTGATCCCCCATTCGGCTGGAACGGAAGAGAGGCGTAGTCGTCGCCGTTCATTATACACTGAATATCAGACACGCTGTAATGCCATTCCTCTATATTATCTAGCACTTTCAGTATAGGAGTGTAAAAGTTGTCCCCTTCCAGGGATTTAACCTTTTTTTCCAGTTCGTCTTTGGAGAGAGGTTTGATGACAGAGTGACATGGGTCAGTGGCCTTATATCTGGGGTCGTCCGAAGGGATGTAACGGCTTTTAATGAGTTGCATGAGGGTTTTGTCAAAGTTTTTACAGGTTTTCGTCAAGAGTGGGTTAACACGGCGACACTCTTTCTTTTGTCTATCTTTTACCAGTTTCCATGGATCGTCGACACTGGTTTCCATATTGTCCCACTGTTTTTTGAGTTCTCCAAGGCGCTTCTTTGAGGTTGCCTCCTGCTGCTCGTTGCGCTTGATATTATCCTTGAGAGCTTGAAGTTCTGTTTCGAGACCTTCAGACTGTTCCTTCAGTTTTTTCGCTTCCTTCTCCAGTGATGCATCCTTCAGTTCAAACTCCTTTGGATGACTGAAAAATTGATGTGACAGTATGAGGCGATTAAATATGAACTCCTCCAAGTTTTCAGAGGTTACCTTTGCCTCCAAGAAGAACGTGTTACCGCATGGTCCTGTGAAACTTAATTTAGCCTTTTCTTCCGCGTTTATCTTTTCAACACTGATTGAATTGGAAGAAACACAGGACGATAGCATAGGGAAAAACATGATCCAGTCAGGTTTACTTCCTTTAGCCGCAAGCAAGGTTTCTTCATTGTACTCCCCTTTATAGCTTGTGTTGTTAGCGTAGCAATGCATGTACAACCCCAACTTTTCACAGTCTTCCGACATGCTGCACATCACCGCTATCTGGTTTTCGGCGGTGGCCCATGCAGGGGACATTTTCTGAAGGTGTTCTAACATTTGAGACATAATAAGAAAGAAAAAAAGAAAACACGAATCGATCTACCTTAAATAGTACTATAATAAGTGTACAAAAAAAAAAAGTGGGAAAATTAATAAAGTTTGTCTGTGTGAAAATCGCATCAAATCAAACAAGGCAAAAAAAAAAAGAAAAGAGTAATCCAAAGAAACACAATTATTGTTCATGTCAGTATTTACATCAATAGCGTGACCATTTGTTTTCAATTACAACGAGACAAGAAAAAAAAAAAAGCTAAAAGTGGTAAATATATATGTATATATTCTTTCCGCCCATTGTAAAGCTTTTGTGTATAACGCTGGTTGCTAAATTTTCATTTTATTAATTTGCTAAATCGTATTATAGCAACTACGGTTTAGTTGATATTACTTTTACTCCTGTGAAAATTTACCATCACAAAAGTTGGCAAACTGCTTCTGTTCAGACTCCTTTAGGGGATGAAGTGCATTACGGGGGCTTTCCGGATACTTATCAAAGTAGTGAGAGTCACCTTCCTTCCGTAGACGAACAGGTATAGGAGCTGGAATTTTGCAATCTAACACCACCTGCCAATTGACTCCGCCATAGTACTTATGATTTTTGATATCCTCGATGCCTCCTTTTAGCACACCTAGTCTCTTCGAGCTATCCAACGTTAGAAGTCCCTTTATTAAATCCTTTGCTTTGGTGTCGATCCATTTGGGGAACTGTATCTTGCCGTCCAAGATTTTTTCGTAGATCTTCATTGGTGCTTCATCAAAGAAGGGAGGATACCCTACCAACATTTCAAACAGTAAGATGCCGAGGGCCCAGTAGTCCACGGCGCGATTATGGCCTTTACTTTGAATAATTTCCGGAGCAAGATATTCAGGGGTGCCGCAAAGAGTATAAGTGCGGTCCGTTACTCGTTTTGCGAAACCAAAATCAGTAACCTTTATGTTACCCCTGCTATCCAACAATAAATTCTCTGGCTTCAGATCTCGGTAAACTATATTTTTGGCGTGAAGATGTTGAAAGGCAAGAATTACTTCAGCGCTGTAGAATTTAGAAACGTCGTTCGGAAACTTTCCCGCTTTTCGAAGATGGGAAAAGAGTTCCCCCCCTACAACATATTCCAGAAGAATATAAAGCCGGTCCTTATCCATGAAGCCTCTCAACATGTTAACAATGAAGGGGTGGTTTATTTCCTGTAAAATACTAGCTTCTTGTAACACGTGTTCCACTTGTTTCATTCGAATGACTTCTTGCTTTTTGAGAATTTTTAACGCACAGTACTTACCAGAGGTCTTATGTTTGCACAGACGAACTCTACCAAAAGTACCTGTCCCGAGGGTTTCCTTCATCTCTAAATCGGACAGCTTCCAGTGAGCCGCCTCTTCTTTGGTGATCAACGCCATCCAGACAGAAAACAATAGAGATAATTAAACAGTAAAAAAAAAAAAAAGTAGAAGTAAAAGAGTAACAAAAAAGAAAAATAAGAGCACAATACTAAATCTTGTAATAACAAAAAAAGAAAGAGAGAGAGAAAAAAAAAAATGAGTAGCATGTGAGGGTCGATAGACAGACTTTAAAAAAGAAATAGAAGTGAAAAAATTTTGTTTTATAGCATTGTTTTGTTGTGGTTACTCTTTTTCTGTTGTCTGCTTCAATTTGTTCTTTTAAACAAGCCAAAGGGACTGCTGCTTGTATTTTCTCCGCTGTTCCAACCCGAGTCAATCTCGCTTAAAATTTGTTTGTTTCCCCTGGCTCTCGTTTTCAGCTGTTGTAAAAGTGAATTGGAAGAGCTTGCGCGCCGACACTCCATTGCTGCACTGCTCCAATCCCCGCATTGCACGTAATATTCTATCCGTCCATTTTGAGAAGAGATGCGTGGGACATATTGTCTGGCCTGTTGTGGACGCTTGTAACGAAGCAATGCTTCAATGAATGCCTCTGCTTTCAGTAAAAGTTGATTTGATGGGGTGGGAGCTTTTATTTCTCCTAATTCGTCAATGCTTTCCCATTGGCCCGTGGAAGAATAAGCAAGTAGTGCACACCATTGATACTGCTTTTCTGGTATTTTAAAGTCTTTTTTTACTTGAACGGCCACACTTTCCTTTCCATACTCTAGTGTCATCCGCACACAATCGATAATACTTGCATTTAAGAAACGTATATCATCAAAGTCCCGCATTAAGCGTGTCTGTAACTCAATGAGACGTTCCTGTGTTCCGAGGTGGAGGGAAAGAGAACTTCCTTCAATGCGCCTGCTGGCAACTACTGCCGTATGCACCGCTGAACTTTTCTGCTCCTGGTGAATTTCCCAGTGTATTTCCTGGCGGGTATCGAGAATGGAAGTTCTCAATTTTTCCTCTACTTCAAAATATTTTTGCAAGTCCAGTTGCACCTGAATTTTAGGTTTATCCTGAAGATACCCTCGTAAGCATGCAATATCACCGCCTGTAACACGCACAAGCTGGGAAAACACAAATTTAGCATTAGGTAGAGATACGATAGCTGGTACGGAATTGGCCCCACGGCTACTCAACAAATAATTTATACAGGTAAATATTGTGTCCGCATCGCAAGAACCGGACGCATGTTTCATCGCAAGCTCCGGTTCATTAATACTAAGAAGAGTTGAAACTTTTAAAGGAACATTTTCTTCCGCCACTGCAAATAAAATGGCGGCAGAATGGTTTCCTCGTAAATTTGCATCAATCGCCAACTGCGCAAAACAAGAACAACCACACGATTGGAGTTTTTTTACGATTTTTTGATTGAACATTTTTTCTTCCGTATTTCTAGGTCCTTCAGATAGCTTAGCTATAGCCCACTCACTCAATACGATATCTTTATCTGATAAAAGGGTTTCCGCAGCCGCAAAAGCAACGTGATACATTTTCGCCTTGGTCAACCTTTTTAAAAGACCGATATTTCCAATTGACTTCAGTTGCTCATAAGTCAGTATCATTTTTGAGGAAATTCTGAGAGTATTTAACACGCGAAGGTTTTGGATTGTACTCGAAAAAAAACTAGCATCATATATAGTAGAAAATGATTTTCCGAAGGCAGCTATTCGAAGAAGACTTTTTTGCTGTGAAGGGTCAACCTCCATGCTCGCGGAGACAATACAGTCGTCAATAGCTTCTGTTAGTTGTTCCATATTTTGTTGAAGACCGTGGATCATTCGAACGGCGGCCGCATTACCGGACATAAATTCGTCATAGGCAGACACTAATAGGGCACCAGGATGCTGTGAAGCGACGGAGAATACGCGGCGCCCTCCACCGGGAACCACTTGTATAAATTGGTATGTGTCATTTGTCACAATTTTAATCCCGTCACACTCTTGAAAAAGAACGGCATCAAGGTGGATATCGTCAATTCGGTCGTGATGAGACGGGTCATCTATATTGATCAGATACAAACACATTGTATCATCATCGATAAATTCTTTTGCTGTGAAACCAATGCACTTATTTCCACAAAATAATAGTTGGGAAGCTGTCGAGGTGTTCGGATTCTCAAAAATATGAATAACTTCCTCCAGAAGGGGGGTTGTGGCAAATAAAAACCCATTTTCTGCGAGCAACGCTACTGTACTCCCATCGGGGGAGAGAGCCATACTTGATATATTACCTTGAAATACAGACGATTTCATGTTTACTTTGTTTGGCTCGTTTTTCGAAAATATACAGTGGAACACCTTTGTTTCGGTTCCGCTAGTTGACCTCGGCAACAGTACCTCTGTTCGTCTTGATACACTCAAACATTCGGGAATAACTAGAAACGTAGCCAGAGAAGAGACACCTGCGAACACGGATGGAAGTTCGACTGAAGTCGAAGAGTAAGTGTTATCCGTATATTCGATAAATCGCAAGTGTGGATTTTCTCCTGTGGTGACAGCTACAAGACCATTCCCGGTTTCTCGGATTGATGTAGCTGATCCGACTATCATTGGTGAGGAAACCTCCTTGCCTTCTATATTAAAAAAATGCACTGTCCCATCACTTAAAGCCACAAGCAAGTGATCTTCTTTTACGTTCCATCCCATAAAACTAACCGACTCCGAAGTTTTCATCATGATATTAGTATTTTGCTCCCGTTTAGATCCGTCACTATTAAAAAACAAAACTCTGTTGGAATTACTCTCGTAAAATTTATTCTTCAAGTGCAAGGCAATGTAACCGCCTGCGGTAGCTAATGCGAATTTTTCTTTTTGGGAATCAATCTGGTCCCAATCACAGTTTGGAAGATCTAATAAACGCAACATTACATCGCCCCCTATTGAAATCCAGACGCCCTGGCGAGATGTTTTCTTATGAAGCCTCTGACGATGCATAATGGAGTGCGCTACAAAATAATGATCAAAAAAAAAGAAGAAATGGCACACGTAATTGTTGAGCGTAGAGCAATTAAAGAAAACGAGGCACTACCCGAAGACTATTTAAAGTTGATTCTCCTGTGCCTAGAGAAAAAAAAAAAAGTAAAAGGGAGGATAAGGGAAAATGGAACCTCCTGGAGAACACAAACTCAAAGTACCACCGCTCAGCATTTTCCACAACCAAAAAACACAAAAATGTACAGACACAGTAAACCCTAATAACAGAAAAAGTTAAGGGAGGGGAAACGCCCAGCGCCCCCTCACGGATGACGCAGCCGCCCCCGACCCTGTTTGCACCCAGGCTCCCTCCAACAGGGAACGAAGCGCTGCCCCACGAAACTGAATAATCCCATCCCCCGGGGGGCAAACAAAAAGGAACTTGGAAGTCGGATACAAAGAAACGAAAGACAACGGAACCCTCCCCCTCCCGCGGGCCACTTTAAAGACAATAGGGGTGTAAAAACTAAACAAGATCAAGAAACCCCCCACAACGACAGTAGCTTCCAAAAACGCCAGTACGCGCAGCCGACTGACAAAACAGTCCACCCCACCAAAAGAACCGCAAAGAAAAACATACACCAAGAGAGCATCGAAGTCCAGCACCAACGAGCACCCCACCATCCCTTTTTTATCAGGTAGGGCCCCTGACGGGGTGGTCCAAACCATTAAAGCTGACCCTAACCTGGCCCCAGGCCTGGGAAAGGAAGACTGCATCACTAGGAACACTTAAAATAGGCCTTTGAGGAAGCACTCAACGACGTCAATGTTTCTAACCCGTTCAAAACGGCCCCCCTCCAGAGCAGTAGAAAGACAACAAACCACAAGACGGCCCGCCAACCCGTCAACCACCCCCGCCGTTTCTTTTACAAATCCGCCGAAAAAGCAAACGCGACAGAAACGCCGACCAGAGACAAAACTAGAGAGGTACGGAAACAAGTGGCCTTGGTCGATGCTGTTTGGTTTAAGCCCCACAACTCAAGTGACGCGCGCGGGGTTCTGACGGGTGAAAACGGAGCCCCAACTACCAACACACCAACACCCTCCCCCAAAAGGGAACCCCGCTTTGCCGCACCAAAAAACCTACGGAGCTAGGGAAAAGAAGCTGGCAGGGGGCACCCCTTCTCGTGCCCCCCAACCTCGAAAAGGAATGCACAAACGAAACCGATAAAGCTTTCCAAAACGCTTATATGACCTGGCCGAAAACCGAAAACCATCACAACGACGGCCAAACAACGCTTAAAGGAAAATGGCGTGCTGCTTTGACCTTTGGACGTGCCGGGCACGCCACCCCAAACCAAAAGGCACGGCTCGTCCCGCCCCCCCGAGCGCCGCAAAAAGCAGCCCCCTCAGCGCCTTTCTAAATTTTACCAAACCTGTGGGGGGGGAACAGCGCCCAACCCATCGAGGCACCATCGCTTTTCTTGGAAGGACAAGTGCTAAGGCCCGATCGCCTTAAAAGAATCAAAGGCCCCCACAACCCTCCCAAAGGGGCGCGCGGGCCGTTAGGCCCTCTGGGGGGTTTTCCCTTTACGCCAGGGCCATTTACTTGTCACAACATTTGGGGTGCGGGCGTAGGGTCTTCGCTGGCGCACGCTCCGCCGCAACGGTTTGGAAAAAAACCCTTTTTGTTTACTGCTTCTTATGTTTTCTTTTACCTTCCTTTTGCTTTCGGCCGGGTTTAAACTTTTCTTTTATTGCAAGGCCACCGGCTGCGGCCTTGGCGGGGGCGCCGCCCGGAAGGCGCCCTACCCCAACGAGCCCACGCGTCAGCGGGTGGAGAAGCGGGCCATTGCAAACCTCGAAAGCATGGCAGCAGCCTTCCCGGTTCTGAAAGAGGGCACGGGCGAAAACAAAACACTCCTGCAGAAGCGGGGTCCCGAGGGCGAGCGGTTACCCCCTCCCGTCATCAAGCGGCCCCTCCCCACCCCCCCCTCCCAAACCGCGGGAGGGTTTTGAGGATGGCGCCCTAGCCGCCGCCGCCGACTCCTTGATCGGGGGAAAAAACACCCAGCCGCGAGAGGCCGCGTGGGCCGCAAGCGGTTGCCAGGGGCTGGGGCGAACCCCTCTTTCCGCCAGCGGCGAGGCCTGTAGGGGTCCTGCCCGGCGGCTGTGCCTTTCGGGGGTTGCCGGAAGCCAAAACGTAGCACCACAGACTTCAAAAACCAACAACAGCAGCGTTGTGACGCCGCCAGGGGGCGGGCCGGAAGCAGGGAAAGCACACGCACCCGAAAAGCGCCCGCTGCGGAAGTTACGGCCCCGAAAAAGCCGTAACTTCTTTTGAGGGGGGCGGAACGAATAACGACAACGCGATGGGTGAAAAGAGGGGCATGTGCGCCCTCGCCAAAAAGCTATTTTTGCTGCCCTGGAGCGCGTTCTTTCAAAGTATAAATTCCACGAAGCGTGAAAAGGCAGGGCCTACAGTTTTTCGCGGTATAGGTGGGGGTTGGTGGACCTGAAGCTGTCAACAGACGCAATGCGTTTCAGTAACAGTGTCAACCCTCCTCGTGCTCCGTTTCAAAGCTATTTTGGGCCACCCGAAGGTTTCGGCGATACCCTTTATGGGGGTGGAATTTGGTTTCCTTCTTCGGGGTTTTGCTGTATTGTGTGGCTTCCGTCGGCCTTTGGGAAGTCCCCACGAAATCCCTTTAAGCCAGAGTCAGCGTGATTGGTGTTTTTTGTGTAACTTGTAGGCTTTGGTGGGGGTATTTTTCGCTGTTTGGTTTATTTCCTCTTCAGGGTCTCGCTGGTCGGTCGCAAGGGCCGGAGGGGGGGTCGGCTTTTTTTTGGGCCAGTCCCACCTCTTCGTGTGGTCAGAAGGGGCCGAGGGTGGCCTCTGGACCGGGCCCATTTGGGGGGGGGGGGGAGGCAACGAGTGCCGGGTTTGTGTTCCCCCCAAAAGAGGGGCCTAGCTTCGGTTTTAGGTCTATCAGGGGTTGGGGTCCAGCGTTTCTTTTCATGTGGTGGGAAGGATTTCTTCTATTTTTCCACGAGCAAGACTATAAATTACATCTCTAGCAGCGAATTTTTCCCTTTCAGACTCGCTCATCTTTTGGAGACAGTTTTCAGCAGATCGTCTGGAGTGGTGGACTACGCGGTAAAAGTGTAGACGTTCTTGCTTTTCTTTCAGCCTTTTACCAAAATCTTTCGACTCTTGGTAGAAGGAAAAGAACACACAATATTCTATGGTGTGCGAATCGCGGCACCCCAGCCAAGCGTTTGGATATTCGCACTTTCGAGACGCGTGTGACAAGGATAGTTGAAACGTTTTGAGTAAGAATTTCATCACCTTGTCCAAAGAGGAGAACCGATTTGCTCTTTTTGGACTTGTAAAAGTGGACCAGCACAGCTTCAGAAGCACACATCGACTCCACACAATGCACAGTTCGAAAATGGTTTGAATTATGCGAAAAGGTGTGTTTATTGTGGTGTTGAGCAGTAAAGGATCGGTGAAGCGACTGGTTATCACACTCCTTACAGTGTAGAGATGAATATTCCAGAGGTTCACTTTCAAAGGTTCAACCGGAGGAGAATTTTCTAAACGGCTCGGGTTCTGCCGGAACACGCAGTTCAACTCTCGATCCAGAAAGGTGAGCCTTTGGAAAACGTTCTCCATTCGACGCCAGTCCAAGGACACTTCCCCATTTTTGTGAATCTGAAGGCCACACCAGGGAACAGATGAACAAATTGGTGTGGATGGGTCTGGGTGAGGGATCATGACCAGTTTTCGTGGATTCATTTGATATCCGACAGTCTCTTCAAAAGGTTTTGTGCTGTGAGGGCCGAAGAAAGAATGGTAGGCGTCTTGAATGGCGATAGGTGAAGAGGACAGCAGTAACAAGTCATCCATTCTTCTCAGCAACAAGTGCTGGGCGTCATTAAAATAGGTGAGATGCTGGAGAAGTTGTGGTTCCATAATGTGCTTCAGGAAAGCATCACAGAGGAGAGGAGCGATGGTGCTCCCTTGCACGATACCTGTCACTTGCTCAAAGCAACCCTTGTGTAAGTAGATTGTGATATGACGAACAACATGAGGCCTCAGCAGGGCGAGAGCCTGGGTACGCGGCATCGTAAAACGATTTCTGTTGGTTTTCTCCGACAGGATTACATTTTGAGGAATGCCAAACAGCACGCCCTTCTCCACCGTGTCTCCCCGTAGAGTAATTTCGACGTCGGAGGAAGTGAATCGGTCACCGACCTGTCTAATCACTGTAAAGTGGAAATTGGTGTAGTAATCTTCGGGAGACTCATCGTCTTTTGGCTGACGGAGAAGAGAAGTTTGAACAAACCACCAGAGTTGCTCCTGCTGAATTCGGTCGTAGAAGCGTGAGGCGTCCGTTTTCAATGCGTTCAGCGACAGTTTCTCCTCCCTTTCCTCTCCGGTATTTGACCTCTCCACAAAATCCAACAGCCGGTGGTACTCTTCTCGCTTGTAGTTTTGTTCCTTAGTGAGGTCATACGGCAACCCTTCTCTTTGGGCCAAATTTTTAACCTCACACTTTAGAATTTTGAACAGTACACTCAGTTGGTCGCGGGCGCACGTTCGGTTGTCCTGAGTGCGCTCGCTAACGACTGAAGGAGGGTCTTCTCCACAGAGTTCGCGGGCGAAGCGAGACAAAAATCGGTACACCTTACTCGTGTAGGAAAGCAGACCGTTACATTTGTTGCGAATCGACTGCGTCGTCCCCTCCCGTATGACTGCAATGGGGCGAAAGCGGATTTCGTCCCCATTTCCCTGTAGAGAAATTAAAAACCGGACGTTGGAGTAGAGTACCGTGTGTCGGTTTGCATTTCCTAATACTTCGCCCTTGGTTTTGGCAGGGCAGAGCATGCCAGCTGTTTGGCTGGACCGAACTTCCCGACGGACAGCTCTTTCCCAAACCCATCGAGGTAGTACAATAATGTCGTTGTTGCGGAAAAGAGTGTGGAGGGGGTCGCGTTTATCGGGGTGGCGCACTCCATTTCGTTGCCTGCACCACTCCAGTTCACTTTGAAGTGGGAGTGACGCGTGCGTTTTAGTGTTCAAACGAGAAAGGAAAAATTGTCTATGTACTAAAAAAGGTACAATGTATTGCGACAAGAAGAACGCAAGTTGAAGAAATACTCTCTGCAGCAGAAGGGAACGTCTTGATCTATTATTTTTGACGTTGCAGTGCTTTTCTTTGAACATCTCTGCGAGAAAGGGAATGCTTCCTACTTTTACCCCTTCCAGAAATTCACCCATAGTAAAACGACTGTGGCGCATCCACCGGCAGAAGTTGAAACATATGTGCTGTATATTGTTTCTCGCAGTGTGTTGGTCTCTTCCCCAAAAAGAAACCGCCGTGTCATGGAGAGCGTGAATTTTGCCGAAGCACTCGGACAGGTACACTTCCATCATGTCGAAGGATACCATATAGTTGAACAGCCCATCTGATTTAGAAGCGCGGTTTTGAATCCCTTTCCCGAACAGTTTTAGAAATATCCCACGCGTGTCGATTCGACCAATTTGCTCGATTAAGCATTGCATGTGAATTTTGAGATGGTGAGACAGCCAATCTCCCGAGGAATGTGTGGTGGTGTTTTTGTTTCGGACAGGATACGTGTGGAGGGTCAATGGGAACAAGTACCGTACGATTGCATCGGACAGTAAGACACTTGTTTTTTCCTCGCTTCTTATGACCTCCGCGTTTGGCAAACCTCCCTCCTCCCTCTGTCGTTTCTTTCGGCAAAATAATATTCTGTTTTTGTGGCGCTGGATTAGTTTTTCAAAGCTGCTTGGGTGGTATTGGTAGTACGCTGCTTGTAGGGTGTACTCTAATTCGTTTTCCATTGTGCGACAAAGGTTCTTGTCCGTGTGAAGATGACGGCGACTCGCACCGTACACCACGAGGTTGGGAACCTGGATTTCATGTTGGAGCGACGGGGTGGACTTTATCCCCGGTTTATTCGGCGCGGTTTCTACCAAGAAACGTTTAACTCGCTCAGGCCTCTCCTCCGCGGCGTGGTTCCGTCCTCTTTTCCTGGCCTCCACCACAGAACCCACGAGCGCGGAAGAAATCGGTTGGCCAAGCAACTGCAACGCCCCTCCTTGGAATTCAAACTGCACTACCAGTGGACAGTACAACTCGATGTATTCCATCACATTAAAGCGGCATCCATACGGTATTCGGGAGGGGATGCCTTTCCGTGAAGTCCCGCAATGGCTGGGATGCTCTACAGCGGTAAACTCCACCCGAAAGGTACGTAGCTGCCGCCACAGTGCCTGAAAGTAGGGGAGTTGTTTTATTCGCTCTGTGAGAACTTTTTGTTGTTCTTCATGGGTGCCCTTCTTTGGATTTCGCGGTGCTTTTTCGTATTCCGCTATACATTGACTGTTCAGTATATTGGGAGAAGACTTGGATACGTACAGCGAGACTACGTGGTCACTCTGCGCGGGGAGGGATATGACCTTTTCCCCCTTTTTTTTTTCACTTCGATTTGGTGTCGTTGAATCCTCTTGGACAAGACGAATACCAAAAAAGTCTTGTAGGAATTCTCGCAGAAAATACGGTCCTCCGAAAGTGGGAAGAGTTGGCAAAGAGGGTGGCATTAATAGTAAAGCTTAGGTTCGACGACTATAATTGTACTTGAAAAAGAAAAAAAAAAGAAAAGTAAGAGAGTTCCACATATTTTGTTTGTTTTTTCCCCTTTGCTGTGTTGTCGAGAAAGGGTGCAATAGATTCACAAAAGGTAAAGTAACGCTAAATAGAAATTTGTTTTTCTTTTTGTGTTCAGAGCAAACGCTGGCAGATGTATTCAGGATAACATCTCCAAGCGGGAATTTTAACTTCCCCCGTCGCCTCATTGTATACCCCTCTTTGATTCCCATTGCTGGAAGAGGTGTTGTCGCCTTCCTCCTCGACGACAGTCCCCACCGCGACTCGGCAAACAAGACCCCACTGTATGTCCTTTTCCTTTCCCGGCGCCTTTATGGCAAACGTCGAGACCGCCTGAGGGCCTCCGGTAAAACCATTCATACAAATAGACCAGGCGTTCTCTTCGCTAGAACAGGAATACCATAAGAAACGTTCGTTTACCTCTTGATCGTCACTGGAAGGCAACACGCCGGTCACTTTTTGAAAAGACGAGGGCTGGGTGAAGACATGAGCGGTGGTGGTGAGGGCCTTGACGGCCTCGGTATAGGCTTCCCATAAGGGTAGGTTGCGGTTTAGGTACAAACAGCTGCAGACGCTATCCTGGTTGAGTTGCATGCGGTGCCGGAGAGTGACAATGATGGGGACCGCCCCATAACGAAGTCCCCAGGAAGGGGGAAAAGGAACGGTATGGAACCCCGGGCTGAATTCGTCTTCTTTAGGGACCAAAGCACCTTTGTTGGCGTCCATGTAGCGTCGAACAAAGTTGCGCGCTTCCACCAATGACCACCGGGGTTCCTGTCGGCCTAGTAGTCGCTCCGCTACTTCCGTCGTGATACCCACATCATCTGCAAGGCGATCTAGCGTGTTTGGTACTGCACAGTTGGGGCTGCTGGGGTCGCCTCGAGCCGTATGCGTCAAGTAGGGGATTACTTCAGAGAGAAGCAGCCCACCAAGATCGACGACGTCTTTCGCCTGAGCCTCCTTCACCTTCCAGGGCACCTTGAAGTCCAGCAAATCATTGTTGTCCACGCGGGAAAATAAACCCAATTGCACGTTACCAAAATCATCGTAGGTGAAGGAACTTAGGGAAAGGTTTCCGTGTGCGATGTTGCTGTAGTGTAGGTCAATCACCCCCTGAAGTGCTTCGTGTAACCACGCAATGCCTCTTGCTTCGATTCTTTTTTTGATGTCGTGCACGGATTTAAACCGATGCTGGGTGGGATCTCGGGGAACGTGAAAGAAAACAGCTCGCAGCGTATGATCACAGAACATATCAGTCGGGGAGAGAATCAGGGGACTTACACAGGAATCCGAAACGATAAGCTCTTGTTTAATGACCTGTACTAGTGCACGAAGTTGCTCCCCTTTCATGTAGTCAGGACTACACGAGCTTTCCATATCCTCGTCCTCCTTGAGGGGAAGAGGAGGGAGTGTGTAACGCTTCAACCAGCAAGGACGAACGGTGTTGTCGAGTGGACTGGTGAACGTCGCTCGAAGAAGGTCGAATTCTAAAATCTCGTTACCCGTGTCGAGCCGTACGGGATCGATAGAGGCCTTGGACTCCACTTCCATGTGCGAGTAGCAGCGGAGTGGACGCTCGCGCTCATAGCGACACCACCTCGGAACGATTATGTCAGGATCGACACACCAAATGCAAGTGGAAGGGAGAGACTCGACATCGTGGACTGTTTCGGGAAAATAAAGATGAGAAATATCGTATAACTCCTTCACGTGCATGTCTACTTCCGCTGCTTCCTTTTGCATCAGTAGCAGTTTTACCGAAAAGTCTTGTATTTTTTGGTCCAACACCTCCGCTTCCTTTTCGCTCGTCTTTTCCTCACTGGTTTTATTTTCCTTGAGAATCGCTTCCAACTCTTCCAAATCCTTCCCAATCACACGAATAGTATTTTGGCTTTGTTTCCAACGACTAAAGTAACGGTCGCACACTTCTTTCTCGTTGGGGTGGATTAGTTTAGCGTGTTCGGCGGCGAGGGCTGTACTTGCGGTAAAGCCAATTTCTTTGATCTCACCAATTAGTTTGGTTTCCTCTTCGGTAGAGGTGGTCCATGACTTTACCGTCTCCCTCCAAGGTTTCTCCACGGTTTTTCCATATTCTTGCAGTTTACGCTGTATTTCCGTCAGCGTCTCCAAAATATTGGTGGTTTGTTCTTGTACAAGGTTCAGCTCATTCAGGTCTTTTCTTTTCCCGTCTTCGCGCTGTTGTTGGAAGTAGTTATCCGCCAGTGACTTCCCTGACTGATAAAGGCTCATGGAGCCTTCCAGCAGTGAGTTGGTTTCTGGAGTAAAGACGGTGTTCATGATGCTCTGTCGGACCTCATCTCGGCGCTTCACCGCTTCCTCGGTGTTGGTCCAGCGAAAGTTACCGCACGAAAACGTTCTACCAGAGTCGATAAAAGGCACCAGAGCGGCGTACTGCTTCTCCCCCACCTCTTTACTAAACCGAATGAAGCACTGCAGTCTGTTATAGAGCTGAACACTGCCGCGCAGACTATCCCACTGTGGCTTATTTTCATACACCTTCACTAAACTAGAAAACGTAATCACTTCCGCGGTGTTTTGATAGGTTTGCTGAATGATGGTGAGTACGCGGAATATACTAGCCTGCTGCACAAGGCGATTATTTACCTGCACTTGTCGACGCACGGTACTGTCCATGTGATCCAACTCGTTGTCATCGCTCTCCTCGTCTACCCCATCCAGCGCGTCTTCAAGAACCACCACATCGGAGTCGTCGTCTACCGTCTCCTCCATATTTTGAATTTCTTCAATGGTTTCTATATTCTCAGAGTTGTAGTGGTCAATAGTAAGGAGACCATAGCGGTGTAAGTCCTCTGCGTCGACCGCAGAGTTCGTCACTGGACGAAAGAGGGAGCGAAAAAACTCTTTTACCGCGTTTCGTTTTCGGTGTGTTTGTACGTTGTACTGCTCGTGCACCTCGGGATTTTCATTCGGCACCTCCGCGCTCAACAAAACAGGACAGTCTCCCATCCAACCAGAACAGAAGGCGTAAATTTCATAGTCGGTCTTCAGTTGTGCCGCCAACTGGGCGGAACCACCGCGGTCGGGGTGATGGGTCAACATCAGCGCCTTAAATACTTTACGGCACGAGGCGCGATTGCGGAGGAACCCCCACCGCCTCTCCAGCTGCACCATCGCAAAGTGCTGGAAGGAGACGGGCATGAAGCGGGGATCGCCGTCGGCGTTACGGTAGTAGTCAATTTCATTCGGACTCTCCCACCCACTCGCCACACGATAGTCCGCGTAGTGCTGCACGATGCGGCTGACCTCGGCGACGTTGAGGTCTTCGTACTTGGAGAGCAACTCCTCAAACCGGCGTCGAGCCCCTTTCCGTCCGCGTGGGTATTTGTATTGGTTTCGAATCTGCAGCCGCACAAACAGACGGTCGGCGTAGCGGGTAATGAGGGTGCCCACTATCAAGCCCAGCCCTACCGACAGTACCGTACCCAGCACCAGTTGACTGACCACTGGTATAGAGCTCATCCCTATCAGCGTACCCACCGCGGTACCGATCGCTAGGCCGGTCAACGTGGTCGCTACCTCCTTCCCTACACGAAGGGCAACGTCTGTTTTACTGGTGCGGTATCCAAGGCGGTTGAGAGCCCCGGAGTGGTAGTCATAGGCGATGGTGGCAAGACCGTAGATCGCAAACCCTGCCGTCACCACAGGTCCTAACACCTTGTGGGTCGAAAAGAGTAAACCGTCGGCGATGTTGATCCCAATTCTTCCCGCGCCGATCGCGATACGTTTTTCCATCGGAGAAAAGTTAAGTAATCCGCGATTGTTACTTTCGACCAGCTTTGCGGTGTGACGTTGAACATGTCGTGGTGCACGAATAAGAGCACCGGTTGATTGTGCTTCAGTGGAGTGGTCCGTCGTGTTTTTTTTTTCTGGAGAGGTCTCCGCGACGTTTTCTTCCTTGGTAGGTTCCGGTTCACTCATATTGTCCGTATAATAAATGTATTCGGCTGAAGAATTCTTTTATTTATTATAACGTTAGGAGAGAGAGAGAGAGAGAAACAGAGAGTTGAGGAAGTGTTTATCCTCGTATACACGTGAAAATAAATAAAAATAGTAGTAATACGTATTCCGCAATAATGCGAACTGAAAATATAGAAGGTTATAACGCTCTCAAAAGAAAAGGAAAAATTGCGAAAAACAGCAAGACAAAGGGTTTGTAAAGGTAAGAACACAAAGAAAAGAGAAGAAAAAGATCGTTTTATGAAATAACGGAATAGTCACTCTTTTTGTTTTGAATTCCGTTGGGAAAAAGCGAAAGGTAAAAGCAAAATGAAATTTACAACGCCTTTCCCTTTTTTTTTTTCTTTGCCCCTCTAAAGGGGTTTGTTTCATGTATACAAATATAGGTTTAGAGAATCCAGTGTACAAGTGTGTGTGTGTGTGTGTGTGTGTGCGAAGGATCAATGTTTAGCTCTTCCCAAAATAAAGTCAGCCGCTGTCTCTGCGATTAGTAAAGTGGGAGAGTTGGTATTTCCACTGGTGATGTAGGGCATGATGCTGGCATCCACCACACGGATTCCGTCCACCCCGCGAAGTTTTAGATCCGGTGTGACTACGGCTTGAGGGTCTGCGTCCTTCCCCATGGCGCAGGTCCCTGCGGGGTGGAAGATAGTGGTACCGAGGTCACCCGCGGCCTTGGCGAGCGCCTTGCGGTCCTGCACCTCTGTGCCTGGTTTACGCTCTCCGACAAGGTACTTGGCCATTGCCTTTTGCTGCGTCACGCCCCGAGCCAGACGGATGCAGTCCGCCGCGACTTGCTTGTCCTCCTCCGTCTGGAGGTAGTTCATCTGTATCTGAGGGGCCTGGCGGGGGTCGGGGCTGCGGAGGCGCAGGAAGCCTCGACTCGTGGGGTTCAGGTTGGCCACAGAGGAGGTGATGGCGGGGAAGCTGTGAAGGGGGCTACCGAACTTATCCAGCGTCAACGGCTGCACGTGGAACTCCACGTTGGAGTGCTTCTGTGTGTCGTCGCTTTTCGTAAAGATGCCCAGCTGTGACGGCGCCATACTCAGTGGACCGGTTTGGTTCAACATGTATTGCAGTCCCATCTTGGCGAGTTCGATAGGGTTGCGGGTGAGGCGGTTGAGCGTGCGGCAGTTCTTCACATACCACTCCGTCCGTATCTGCAAGTGATCTTGAAGGTTGGCGCCGACTCCTGGAAGGTCGACGAGGGTCTCCACCCCCGCCTCTCGGAGTACCTCCGACGGCCCTATACCGCTGGCCTGCAGCAGCTGCGGGGACTTGAGGGAACCGGCAGAAAGAATAAGTTCCGCTTTAGTGTCGTTGGGGTCTATCTGGTAAAACGTCGGGGTAGAGGAGCCGTTGAGGAAAAGGTCAATCCCCTCCACCCGCTTGGTGCTGGGGTTCACCTTGATTTTACCCGCCTCCGTCATGGTGAGCACGGTAAGATTGCTGCGGGAGTTCTGAATCGGGCGCAGGAAAGCGTCCGCCGCGCTGCAACGCCATCCATTCTTTTGATTCACGTCAAAGTAATTTACCCCGGTGTTGTCGCCGCGGTTGAAGTCGTCGGTGCGAGGAATGCCGTACTCGACGGCGGCTTCCGTATAGGCATCCAACACCTCCCAGCTCAACCGCTGCCGGCTCACCGACCACTCCTTTCCCGCTCCATGAAACTCATTCTCTCCTCCGTAGTAATTCTCATGACGTTTAAACCGCTCCAGCGCATTGGTCCAGTTCCACTGCGACTCCCCCGTCACCTCCGCCCACCGGTCATAGTCCCTCGCCTGTCCTCGCATGTAGATCATACCATTAATGCTGGAGCAGCCTCCCAGTCCCTTACCCCTCGGCAGCAGCAGACGACGTCCGTTGAGTCCTTCACACGGCTCCAGGTACAGCCGCCAGTCTGTTTTGGGGTTGTCGATACAGAAGAGGTACCCGACGGGGATGTTGTGCCATATATACCGTTTTCCATCGAACCCGGCTTCAACCAAGAGGACCTTACGGTTAGGATCCGCGCTGAGGCGGTTAGCGAGAAGACAACCTGCGGTGCCAGCACCAATAATAATATTGGTAAACGTATTATTTGCCAGCTTCGACATGTTTTCTTTTCCTTTTCTCTTTTTTTCTTTTATTTTTTTTCTTCTCCTTCAAGAAGGAAATGATAATAAGGGGAATAATACCCAAAGAAAGAGAGAGAGGAGAGTGGTATAGAATTCCGTCATTAAAGGGAAAAAGCAGTTCCAAAAAGGAAATGAGAATAGTAAATAAGGAAAATGTAAAGAAGTTGTAATGTTCACAAAAAAAAAAAAAAGAATAACAGCCCACCACACTAACACCAGTCTTTACTGGCAATAATAACTGAATGATCAAAAAAGTATGGAAAGGGTAACAAAACATAAATAGTTTCCTTTTCTTGTTTTCACGTGATCGGTCTGCGTGGACGCAAGCGTCTGTTTTCTTTTTTTTGTTTTTAAAGAGTGCCTTACCAGAAGCTTATACAACCATTCCGATAATACGATAGATACAAAGAAAAATAGAGTGGCTGTAATAATAATAATAATAATAATGATATTATTATTATTATTATCTCAATAAAAAGAGGAAAACTTAAAACACATTTTCCATAAAATAACGCGTGGCGCCTTTGATGGGGATGTCTTGCTGCTCGCCGAACACCTTGAAACCCAGTCTCTCATAGAGCGGTTTCGCTTGCCACGACATTGTTTCCAACGCAATACGCCCACACCCTTGTTCTTTAGCAATCGTCTTAAAATCCTCCATAATCTTCGTTCCAAGACCCTTCCCCTTCTTGTCCGGGTGTACCGCGTGAATACTGAGGTGGGCTTCGGACCATAGTGTTTCATAGGCGACGGCTCCAATGTGTGCCTCTGTGCCTGGCTCCAGCACCTCCAGCGCGTACTTGATCTTCACATAGTCCGGAATCTTCCCGGAGCCGTTCTTGGCCTGCGTGCTGCCGTTCAACCAGTCCTGTACTTGCTGATCCAGCTCCTCGTGCTTCTCGACGGGCTCCAACACAAGACGAAGCTCACCCACTGGTCCAGAGGGTAGGGGGGAGAGGGTGCTGCCGGGGGTGGCATACACCTTCTCCAGGTGGTGTCGCGCGAAGGAGGGAGGGACCCCGTCTTGGGTGCCAAAGAGACGAAATCCTAACTTCTCGTAGAAGGGTCTCGCCTGCCAGCTGTAGGTGTGTAGAGCCATGCGACTGTCCCCACTCTCCCTCGAGAACCGCTCCACCTCCGTTAGCATTCGTCGTCCCGTTCCCTTCGGCACCTCCACCGACTGATTCACGGCGATGGTGTTGACCTGACACTCTGTCCAGGCTTGATAGCCCATGCAGATGGCCATGATGGTGTTGTCTTGGGATCGAAGGGAGAAGGCCCAGTCCGTCGACGTGAACGGCGGGACATCAATTTTCTTTTGGTCCTGGTCAACCTTGAGGTATTTGTTCGCCAGCGACATGGCCACGTTAATAGGGGTGGGCTTGTAGATGAAGTGGAGGGGTTTGCCCGCGATAGCCTGGAAGGGCTTGGTGATGGGGGCGATGTGAATACCAGGAGTGGGAGCCATGTGGAGGGCCGATAAGTACACAATTAATACTATATAGTTTACTTTTTTTTTTTAAACAAAAAACAACAAACAAAAAAGGAGAGTGTAAAAAGAAATACAGAAGGGAATACAGCGAAAGTGAAGAAAATTAAATGTTCTTGGATGCATTTCTATGTTTTTTTTTTTTTATTGCTGGCATTACGCCGCTGCTAGAGACAAACAAACAAAAAGTAAACCACAACAACAGAAAAGAATAAATAATAAGAAAAAAAGAGTATAAGAAAAAGAAACGTTTTCATTTTTTATTTTTTTTTGTTTTCTTAGCCGCTTTCAGCGACAGGGTAGCACCCTCCACCACCCCCTGTGTGTAAAGTGATGATGTCTCCCATGTTTACTTTTACAACGTTCTTTCCACCAATATTTCGCATTCGATAAGGCGGTTCCCCTCTTTCTTTTTCTTCTTCCTCCTCGTATCTCCAGACACCCCTGTCAGTGTCATGCAGCATATCCTGAGGAGTGTGCCATCCTTCACGAAGCGTGTCGAGAGGGACATGCAAAAGGTTCAGACCTCTCGCGCCGTCCTCTCCCCCGTATAAACCGCGTGGCGCCAGCACTCGACGCTCCGTCAGCAGCACCGCTGTCATGGGGGTCAAGCACAGCAAACTGCGTATGACACCATCTCCTCCGTGGTGTCGGCCCTTTCCCCCTGAGCCTCGTCGTATCGCAAACCGCCTCAGCAGCACTGGATACCGCGTTTCCAGAATCTCCGGGTCGGTGAGTCTGGTGTTGGTCATGTGGGTGTGCACGGCGGAGGCCCCATCATACGTCTCCCCCGCCCCGGAGCCACCGCAGATGGTTTCATAATAGGCAAAGTCCTCTGCGCCAAAGGTAAAGTTGTTGGTGCAGCCGTGAGCACAGGCGACGGCGCGTAACGCCATCAGTACCACATCCGTCACCCGCTGGCTGGTCAAGACGTTACCGGCGACCACAGGGAGGTCTTCGTCTGGCATCAGGATCGAGTTCTTTTCCACCACCACCTTGACCGGCTTCATGCAGCCTTGATTGAGGGGGATGTCCGAGTCTACGAGACAGCGAATACAGTAAATGATGGCCGAGTGAACGACGGCGGTGGGGCAGTTAGTGGAGTTGAGCACCTGAGGCCCGGTGCCGGTAAAGTCAAACCAAGCCCCACCGTCCGAGTCGATGGTGACGCGTAGTTTTATCGGAGTCCCGTCGTCCATGTAGTCAACATCGGAGAGGTTCGATCCATACTTGACGGCCACCGCTTTGAGTGCCGTCCTCGCTGCTTGCTCCGCCGCGGTTTGTATATGACGCATGTACGCCTGCACGACTGGGAGGCTGTACACCCTCACCAGACTCTCTAGCAGCTGTATCCCCCGGTTGTTGGCGGCCACCTGCGCCCGTAGGTCGGAGATACTGTCTTCTATCTGACGACAGCCGCTCAGGCCTTCGATCTTTCCAGGGGCCAGCAGTGCATCGCGTATGCCCGCCTCGTTGAACACCCCTTCCTTTACCAGCTTAATCGTCTTGATGGCCGCTCCCTCCTCGAGAAGGGTTTTGGAAAACGGGGGCATGGAGCCAGGGGTGGTACCTCCGACATCCGCGTGGTGGCCCCTAGAGGCGACATAAAAGACAATCTTCCCCTCGTAGAAGTGGGCAGAGATGACAGTGATATCAGGGAGGTGGCTCCCACCACAGGCGGGGTGGTTGCTCAGCATGACATCCCCCTCCCGCCACTCCTCGCCCCAGTAGTCCCGCTGCCACCGCACGGCCGCTCCCATTGCTCCGAGGTGCACCGGTATATGAGGCGCGTTAGCGACGAGGTTGCCATCGGGGTCAAAGATCGCACAACTAAAGTCGAGGCGTTCTTTAATGTTGGTGGAAATGCTCGTGCGCTGCAGCGCGTTCCCCATCTGTTCCGCAATAGACATGAAACGATGGGAAAATATCGACAAGGGAAGCAGTTCCATTTCTGTGGTGAACTTTTCCTCTCTCTGTGAGGTGTGGACGATGAGGTTACCACCGTCGTTGGTGTATGCAGTACAGTCGTGTTCAAGAAGAAGACTCGTGCCGTTGAGTATCAACAGAGCTGGACCGTCCACCGGCCCCATTGCTGGGGAGACTTCATACAGTGGTATCTCCTCCCAGCCTTTAAAGCCGTATGATGGGATCTTACGGAGCGGCGTGGGGGCCGGCTTGGGGGTGGTGCTATAGGGTGCCTCGAACCGGGCTGCTGCAGTGCTCTCAGAGGGAATGTCAGAGGAAGAGGAGGTCGTCGTTGTTGTTGAACCTCGAACACGGAGACGGACCCCATCCACAAGGATACGTCGGTTCTCCAGTATAAAGCCGTATTGTTGATTGTACTGGGCCAGAAAAAGTGCTTCCATCAGGGAAGCATAATTGGATTTCTTTCCTTGCAATAATAGTTGTGCCTTTTCGTTATTCTCCTCCACCATCAACGAGGTGTTAGTTCCCTCGTACTGCATACTGAGATAACGTTCGGTTAGGATGTGGGAGGACGTGAATCCAAGTTTCTGAAGCTGTTCCACCGCAGAGTCTTTTAGAGTTCCAAAAATAGCCTCGACCGACGACTCCAAATCCGGCGTGGAGGACAGATCCAAACGGACGCTGGTAATGCGCTCCTCCACCACGTCCGTCAGGCTGATCCCCACGGCACTCAGTATAGAGGCCTTGTGATGGACGTAGATCCGATTCATTCCTAGAGAACGTGCCATCGCGCAGGCGTGCTGCCCCCCCGCCCCGCCAAAGACGGACAGGGTGTGCTGAGAGCAGCGGTGGCCGCGGGCCTCGGTGATGTTGCGGATGGGCCGACACATGGCCTCATTGGCCACCTTCACAAACGAAAATGCCACCTCCTCCACGGTCATCTGACGCCCCGTTTCCTGCTGGATCTGATCGACCAGGAGTTTAAACTTCTCGACTGAGGCCGCCGCGTTGAGGGGCTGATCGGCATTGGGGCCGAACACTTTGGGAAAGAAATCTGCACAAAGATGGCCGAGGACCAGGTTCGCGTCGGTGACGGCGAGCGGACCCCCTTTGCCGTAACACGCTGGGCCTGGGTGCGCCCCGGCTGACTCGGGTCCAACGTGAAACATACCGTTTTCAAACTTTAAGATGGACCCCCCACCGGCGGCGACGGTGTGCACCTGAACCTGCGGAGCCTGCAGCGGCACCCCTGCTATTTCTGCCTCGACGGTATGCTCCACCTGGCGCCCCTCGCAGCGGGAGACGTCGGTGCTGGTGCCCCCCATGTCGAACCCCACCACCTGTACCGACTCCCCCAAGTCCGTTGCGGCGGTGTGACCGCATCCGACGACGCCCCCCGCAGGACCGCTCAGCACGGCACGATAGCCATAAAAGGTGTCGGCGCTGGTCAGACCGCCATCACTCTGGATAAAGTAAAGCCGCACGTGATGGAGGTGGTCTCTAAATTTGGAGCGAAAGTTCGAGATGTACTGAAGGATAAGAGGGCTCAGATAGGCGTCGACTGAGGCGGTGATCGAACGGGGGACGTACTTAATCAGCGCCATTAGCTCGGAAGAAACGGAAATGTGCGTAAAGCCAATCTCCTCGGCGATGCGCTTCGCTATTTTCTCGTGTTCGGCATAGGCGTAGGCGTAGAGAAAACAGATGGAAAGACTCCGTATGCCGCTATTGTAGGTGGCCTGTAGTTGTTGCCGCAGGTGCTCTTGATCCAACGGCTTTACCACATCCACGACGAAACTCTCCCCGCACCTCACCCACGTCGACGGCCACTCCGCTGGGGAGGCGTAGAGGGACTGCTCCTTGACCGACACCGGCCGCAACCGCTCCCGGGCTCCAATTTTTTGCTCTGGCAAAGACTTGGCCTTGACAATATGCAGAGAGAATATTTTAGGTCGCGCCTGATCTCGAATGTCCAAGATATCCTCAAACCCATCGGTGAGGGCAATGGCACTTGGGATGCCGTTGTGTTCCAACAAGGCGTTGGTGGCGACCGTGGTGCCCATCCGCACCTCTTCCAAGTGCCGTGTATCAATGAGCCCATCGGCGTCTTTTTCTTTACGTAGATATTTTAGCATCACTCTTTTAATCCCTTCACTCGGGGCATCGGGGTAGTGTTCGGGGTCCTGGGAAAGAAGCTTAAGCACCTCTTCCTTTTCCTGGGTGGCGCTGAGTTGTACGCGGCAGATAATATCGGTAAAGGTGCCGCCACGGTCGATAGAGAAATGGAAGCGGGGGAACGGTTTATCGTCCGACATGAATACTACCCTTTCGATTTTTTTTTTTAAGTTACACTCGCAGAAAAATGGAGAACTGTTGCAAAAAAAAAAAAAGAGAAAAGGAAATAAAAGAGGATGTTTCCGAATAAAGAGGAAGAAAAATAGTAAGGACAATTTCCGTGTTTTCTATATATTCTCTTTTTTTTTCTATTCTTATGAATTCTACAGAAAAAGAATATATATATATAAAAGCACAGAAAAACAGTGATATATATGCGAAATAAAAAAAAAATTACTTCACCTTTTTTTTGTTTTTGATGGGGTGGATACCCGAGTCAGTTGCTGGCTAGACGTTTCAACTGTTACACTCGTCATCATCGGAGTCGATGGGCCGCTTTTAATGTTCTGCAGATTGGAAAAAGATCCCCTCCGACGGTTCCTCGCCCTCCGCCGCATCGTAAACACCCACCATAGAAACCACCCCAACGAGGCAATAATAATCGCATGCACCATCAAGCGAATCGTGCTGGTAATCGTCTTTGGAATACTGCGGTCCCGGAACCAAATCTTCTGCAACAGACGGATGGTGTAGGTAACACGGGGGTGGGAAGCGCAGGGGTAGTGCAGCATCTCTTGCTGTTTGCCGTAAGCGTCCGTGTAGACGAGTTTCTCGAGATGTTTTTCGTTCTGCTTCACAGGGGCTACCGCCTTCTGCACCTCCCCTCGTGTCCCTGCCTGAGGCACACTGGCATCCTTGTAGAGGGCTCCTTTCTTATAACTGAGCATCTCCAGAGGGAAGTGGGTCCGGATCACTGGCTGCCCATTCCTGGCGATGCTGTGGATAGTGAAACTAACGTTCACCGCGGCGTCCACTAACTCGTGAAGGTGCTCTCGTACGCTCTCCGTAACCGCTTCGGTGGCGGTCGGAGAGAGGAAGCGGTCGTACGCTTCTACGGCCCGCCTCACCGCCGTGCTATCTCCCCCGACTGTCAGCTTCGACAGACCAAAGTTTTTGTGCATGTAGAGCGCGAGACGACGAGGAGAGTGAAAGATGTGCTTTACGATTCGCGATACTTCACCGAAATCCCCGGCGCTGTGCGTCAAGCCGGAACTGGTGACCTCTACCATCGGGTACCCCAGGGCCTGGAAGGCGGTGCTGGTGAAGTCGGCGCTGATCTCTCCCATGTGAATGTCACCCGTCAAGAACACCGCGTGCTCTAGTTCGTGTCGTCGCAGCGTGCTGAGCAGTCGATCTCGCGCGAGAGGAAACTCGGCCCAGTTTTCGGAAGGCAGCACATCCATCATGAACTGCGTCCCGCTGGCGATCAGCGTCACGGCACACGTCTGCTTCTTTTCTCCTACCTGACCCTTTTTGGTGATGTTGTGCTCCAGTAGTTCTTCCAACCAGAGCCACTGCGCATCTCCCAGCACGTCTCCACTGAAAGACGCATTAGGGGTGTCGCGGAAGGAACGAACGTCGAGTAAAATTAAACAAAAGGCATTCTCATACACCTCCTGCGCCAGACGGAAAACCTTTTCCTCCTCGGTTTGGAATAACGTGTGGAGCTGGTCGTCTGGGATGTCCTTGAAGGGTACCGTATGGAAGGCGTACACCCCCGGCCGCCGCCATCGCTCGTCTTTCTCCGGGGCCCCTAGAAAATTGAGTAAGAAGCGCTGTGTTGTGTCTTTATTGGGGTAGTCCTTGCCGCCGTCGTTGATCCCCATATCATGGTCATCCCACATGCCATACACGCTGACATAGTCGGTCGCGACGTGGGCGTCAAAGAAGTTATCCTGCTGCTTCTGCGACTCACTGCTCTCCCTCCGTTTTTTCTTTAGGATCCGCACCTCCTCCTCCTCCTCCGGCGTGAGGTCCGGCCGAGGACGAATACAGGTCTCACGGAACTGAGAGTACTGCGGGGAGCGCCGCTGTGTCACCCACATATCCTTCACTACCGGCAGCGGGTTCTCCGTGTGCCCGAGCTGTAACGCACTGCGCTTCTCTCCCGTCTCGATGGGCTTATCCGCGTATATCGCGTCTCCCATCCATGCCATCGCATCGAGCGGAGACACCGCTGTGACCGAGGCCGTCGGGTCGGGATTGACGAGAGGGACGGCACTGAGAGGGTGGGTAGGGTAGCGAAGGACGGCGCCGCAGCGGGTGTCGTCGGTAGTGGCTTCCCCTCGGTACAGCTGCTGACACGTCTCCGCCGTCTGACGGACCGCGAGCGGAGCGGCCTCACACTGTGCTGCACGCGCCACCGCCCCCCAGTACGTCTGCTCCCTATCATGACGATTGCAGCTGACAAAGAGAACTTGCGAGAAGGCGGTACTGTCAGTAGGAAGAGCGGTCTGACCAGTGAGATTCATGGAGGGGACCCCAGTTTCGTGATGTAGCCTCGATACGATATCCGCACCGAGGACTATAGCGATAAAGAGAAGTATAATGATAACACGTAGTTTATTCCCTCGACGACGTCGTCGGAGGTTGAGAGGGTTGAGAGGGACATTACTATTACTACTGTTATTATTAGGGGTGAGGTTCGGCATTTTCGCTAATTTTTTTTTTCACTTTTGTTGCCTTCAATTAAAATTGTGAATAATAAATAATAATAATGAAAAACGACGGTACTGATTTTGTAATTTCAATATTTATATATATATGAAATGCAACGAAAAATAAATAAATAAGTCAAGGAAAAAAAAAAACAGATATTACCTTTTTAAAAAAAGAAAGAAAAAAAGAGAGAAAAGTAAATGAAGAGAAAATAAAAATAAAAAGTCACCAACATACAGCTTCATTTTTTCTCTGCAGATGCGAAATATATATATGGAGTATAGTGTTTTTTTTTTGATGACATTCCAAAAACAAAACTAATATAAAACGTTTGAATAATAATAAAAAAAATCACAATAGAGGTTAAAAAAAACAAAAACAAATAATAAAAAGCATTTTTTTGTGGAAGTGAGAAATGAAAATGAAAATACAGTGTGAAACAGAAAAATGAAAAAAAGAACATGACAGAAAATAAAAAGAGAAAATAATATATAAACAGAAGTAAATTATATATAAACAACTTTTTGTGTACTTTTTCAAAAGTGTAACATCAAGAAAGAAAAAAGCAATAATAAACAAAAACACCAACAAATAAATAATAAAAAAAAAGACTTCCTTTTTAAAATAAAAATGAGCACGAAAAATAAGCAATAAATCACTTGTTTCATTAAATTTGTTTTAAATATTTATTTTTAGTTTTATTAGCGATTTTTTTTGTGTTTTTCATTTCGTTTTTGTTTATTTGTGTATATTACTGAGTTTTTTTTTTTGATTTTTGCTTACTAAAAATATGTATCTACAAAGAATGAACTATAATGGTGGACAATAATAAGAAATAATAATAGAAATAATGACACTATACTAGTACTATAATAAATGGTTTTATTTCTTTTATTTGTTTTTGTTTTTGTTTTTTTTACCACTTCTCACAAGAGACTCGCGACGCTGGAGAGGCGGATACCTTTACTCTGACACCGCGCCTTCCCGTCCACCGCCTTCCTCAACTCTCTGTTGTTGTATTCCAACTCCTCCACCTTTCCTCTTGCCTTGTACAGCTCCCGGCGGAGAAGTACCAACTCCTGCTCGAGCTCCATGTTGTGGACGATCGATCCCTCTGACATACCCGCCGGGTAATGAAGGGCGTCGGCGGTGTCGGACAGCAAAGGGGCGTGCTGTAGGCGGAACTGCAAGTCCCCGTCGGCGCTCTCCACCAGCGTGAAGAAGTGCTCCTCTTCGCTGGCGACTAGCTGACGGCGTGCGGTCTGTTCCTGTGCCTCCAGCTCCTCGGGTGTCGGTGGTGCTGGTGCTGGTGCTGGTGCTGGTGCTGGTGCTTCTTCTACGACGTCTTCGTGGTCGATGGAGAGGACGTCGGCACTACGGCTCGGAGCGGCCGCCCTTTCCGCCTCCTGAAGCGCCTGGCGGGCACTCTCCGCCTCTGCAAGGAGCCGACCGTGCTGCACCTCCTTCTCTTCAATCGTGTGCTGCAGTGCCTCCGCGCGGTCCTTCCAGTACTGAATCTCATCCTCTTTCTCCGTGTCGGTGATGTCAGCGGTGTCTCGTGCACGTTCGTAGTTGGCGAGGACACTCTCAGGAAGGGCTTCCACCATCTCTCGCGCCTCTCTCGCTGTCCTTGGGACCGCACCATCATCGTCGGCCTTCATGAGATTAGGGTTCTCCAGAGCTTGGTCGGCGGGGACCTGCAGGGCGCGGTGTGTCTTCGCAATCGACTGGAACAGCTGCTGTGTCTCGTCATCCTTTTCCTCCTGCGCTGGGTCGGCGGCGACTTCATTGTCATCGAAGGGATGAGTGTCGTTCACGGGGCCAGCCTCCTCTTCGTTCTCCTTCTCTAGATGACGGTTCTCGTAGTGGTCCTCTGGCTGGTAAGAGTCTGCCTCGTGGGACACCAATTCCTCCTGCTCGCTATCGTGGAGGGTGGTGGCCTCTTCGGCCAAAGACGGCACTTCGTGGGTGGCGGCCTCCTCGCCGTGATCGACCAGAGATTCTTCCTGGGAACTGATTTCATGGTAGCGATCCCGCTGCTGGTTCTCCTCTTCGTTGAACTGTTCCTCAGCATCATTGTCATCGTGGAGGTCGGCATCACGCTCCGAGCTCTTCTCTTCGTACTCATCGGCGTAGCGGTCCTCCTGCTGGGGCTCTACTACCTCTTCCTCATTCTCTTTATTTCGCCCCACCGACGGTTCACTTCTTTCTGGAAGACTCATAAAAGCATCCGAAACACTCTCCATCTCTTCCTTCTTCCCCTCTTCTTCCGTAGGGCCGTTAGCGTTTCCTTGAGAGAGGGACGCACTGCGAGAGCGTGCATTCTTGGATGGCGAGGTGGACCGGGAATGCGAGGGACTCTCTCCAATCAGTCTGCCGGCCCTTTCCTCGGTAATGTCATTCCCCGCGAATGCCCTGGAGTCCGTGACACGAGTGGCGGTGTCGCTAATGCCGTTCAAACCGTTCGCGCTGGAGGCCCCATTGCTACCACTCTCCTCTCTACCGCCTTCATTGTTCTTGTGATGAAGAAGAGAGCCGTCGTCGGCGTCGTGCTGACTGGTATGGCTGTTGAGCTGCTCCACCGTGAGAGGGCGGAAGTCGCTTTCCTCTTTATTATTGTCCCCGTCCAGCACCGCCGCGGCTTCATTCTTTTTAGGATTGGGGTCAGTCGCCGCGTTGGTTTGATTATTGATGCTAAGAATACTGCTGGAGCGACGGGAGGCGTTGCTGCTGCGAGGAATAGAGAGAGAGGGGGAGTAGCTGCTTCCGTTGGGGTCAAAGGCCTTGGCTCCCTTGGGGTTATACGAAACGTTATTATTTTTAGTATAACGATAGCTGAAGGACGCGGATGGTGATCGTCCAGAGTCTGACTGTGGCTGTCCGTTGTATTGATTAGGAGAGTAGTTCGCTTTACCAGATTGCTGTAAAATGCGTTGCAGATGCATTTGAGCTTTAGGGGAGGCGGCTTCCATTGTATTTATTTATATATATATATATATATATTATGATGGAAGATAGAATAAATTTAAATAAAAGAAAAAAAAAGAAATAATGATATATATAGATGGTAATAAATAAAATAGAAGCGAGTAAACTTTTTTTTTTTAAAATAAAAAGAAGAAAAAAAAAAAGGAGGAGGAAAGAGAGAAAGGATGAACATTTATCCAAATATATATTTATATTTATAGACACTGTGCTACCAATAGGGAGTTATAATCGTGGAAAGATCATCCACTAAATAGATGTATATTTATTCTCACTTCATTAACATTTACAGACAATTTCTAACACAAAGATTCCTACGTAAAAAAAAAAGAGTTTCCATCAAACCCTTTACAACGCTAATATTGTTCTTGCTTGAAAATAATAATAATAATAATATACCCTCGTAAAAGTATTTTCTTGTTTTTTTTTTAATTCTTTATTTTTTCCTTTTTTTTTTCTCTTCGCATTTTGATGCAAGAAAAAAAAAACTTCATAAAAAACGAGAAAATGTATACAACGACATACTCCATATTTTTTCAAGATTCTTCTTCTGAAACATTACTAATATTGACTAGTAATAAAAAAAGGATCATCGCCAATGACAAAACTAACAAAACTAAAAAAAAAAAAAAGGGTATGGAAATATTTATTAAAAAAATTAAATAAAAAAAAGAAATGGTCTAATTCCTATTTCATAGAGAAAGAAAAAAGAAAAGAAAAGAATAAAAGGTAAAAAATAAAAGTCAAAAGTAAGAAAAAATAGAGTTTTTTTTCTTGATTTTCTTTCATTTTTTCTCCTTTTATTTTCCTTGTCTTTAAATTCTTTTCTCTTTTCCTTTTTTTTTTAACTTTCTTTCTCAGGCCCTTGGCGGTATTAGTGGAGTACACACGCACACACTAAATAAAAAAAAAATACACTATAATAATAATAAATCCACCCATAAAAATATATTATTATGTTGATGATGGATCCATTATTCTTGTATTTTTTTAATTTATTTATTTAGTGTCCGTGACCCTTCTGATCGCCCTCATCCTCCTCTCCCGCCTCAGCCTTGAGTCGCTCCTCCTCCTCGGCTTCCTTTCTCTCGCGAATCGCCTTCTTAGCAGCAGCACGTTTCTTCTGTCGCTCGAGGGACTCTGGTGCCGGCCACGTGAAGCAGCACATGAGAGTTCCCACAATAAAGGTAGCCGCAAACGCCATCACCATCAGTCCAGCAACACAGCCAGTGGAGCACGTTTGTTGACTGTAGCGAACACGGTCAAAGTCTCCAGTAACAGCGGCGGCAGAGGAGAGAAGGGCGAGAAAAGTCGCGATGGAGAGAGCCACTTTCGAAAACATTGTTTTTATTCTTTTTAAAGAGGGTGGTAGTAGTGGTTGTGGTTTGGGAGTGAGTGAGGAAAACTGAAAAAGAAAAGTTTTACCTTATTTATTGTTATTATTATTATTATTTAAAGAAAGAGAGAGAGAGAAAGAGAGAGGTTGTGTGAAGTATCAGTAACAACAGTATAGAGTTTTTTTTTCCCTTTTACTTTAGTAAAATCATCTCAACCACAATAAAATCAATTAAAAATATTATTTATATATCTATTTATATCTAATATAAACTCTAATAAAAAATAATATTGCATATATATATATATATATGAATAGATTTTTTTTTTTTGCTTCTTTAAAACAAACAAAATATATACATAAACCATCCTATCACAAATACATCACTCTCCTGTCTCAGTTATTATTATTATTATTATTATTATTATTATTATTATTATTATTATTATTATTATTAGTGTTGCTGTGGAGGGGACTGGGCTAGTGTCTGTAACTGCTGACAAATCTCTTTCCATTCCTCATTCTCCTTTTTTAATATCGATAAAAAGTTCTTACAGCTGTCTCTCTTCGCTCTGGCATCTTTTAATTTTTTCTCCCGTCTTTTTTCTTCTTCTTCCTCTTTTTCGTTTGAGTGCTCCTCCGCCGAGGCAAGTTGCTGACGCAGAGTAAAGTTCTCTTCTTCAATATTTGCTAGCTCTTGTTTTAATTTAAACAACATGATTTCTTCTTTATCTTTTTGCTCCTGACTCTTTTCTCGCTCCCGCGCTGCCTCCCCAGTGTAGGTCACTCGCACCAAAACCGGTACCACAGAGCTTAGTGGCGGTGGTGGTAAAGTATAAGGGGAACTATTTAAATTCCTATTATTATTATTATTATTATTATTATTCATATTACTACTAATAGGATTATGATTATTGTTCTCGTTTCCGTCTTCTCGAATAGTGACGAGTGTGTGGTAAAGGGCTTCGTTGAAATCACGGTCGCGTGGGTGAGAGAGGGACTCGGAGGCAAGAGGAGCGGCGGAGGCACGAGGCGAAGGAAGTGTCAGTGGTAGGGTATGATTTTTATTTTCCGTACCTTTATTATTATTATTATCATCATCATCATGAATCACCACCGTACGAGACGCACCAGCACGACGAGGTATTACACTACGTAGAAGTAAAGACGTAGGAGCACCATTATTATTATTATTTACTGAGGCACTCCTCCTACTATTATTATTATTATTATTGTCGTTTTGTGAGTGTCGTAGTGTTTCCTCTCCCTCCAGCACGGTGAACCGTTGACGAAGACTGCAGGAACGAGCTAGAGAGTGACCATCCACACCATTATTATTATTATTATTACAATTATTATACTTGTCTGCTTCATTGTTCCTGGCCATGGAGGAAACAGAAAAAGGCGAAGGAGCAGAAATAATCACCGTTCGCTTTATTTTTCGTCCAGCAGCAGTAGCAGCAGCAACACCCAACGGGGATGATGCTAATGATAAGGAGGAGGAGGAAGAGGAGGATGGGAGATAACATTCCAATTCTAACGTCTTAATCCCTTCTTTCGCTAACTCCATCGCCATTTCAATTCGCTTTTCTTTACATAATTGAATCTGTTGTCGTAGAAACGGCTCTTCTTCAGTTTTGTAATAAAATTTCATCTTTTTAATACACTGACGTCGGCTCTGTTTTAACTGAGCGATGGACGATTCATAGTTGGTGATGAGAGATTTAATAGTATGATTGAGTGCTTTATTTTCATCCACAGGAGAGTGAAATATTTGTGGTAGTGGTGGAAAGTATGTAGACTCGGATGGCAAAAAGAAGTGTTGATCCTCTTCCTCTTCTTCATCATCATTATTATTATTGTGTCTTGCGAGGTATTTCTTTTGTTCTTGAATTAACTGATCTTTTATTCTTTCCTTCATTCTCTGGGTCTCTTCCTCCGTCGATAACTCCCTTGCTTTTAGGATAATATTTTCCTCCAACATGAAACAACTCTTCACCAATTTTTCACAATTGAAGAAAAATGTGGAAAGCGGTTTGGCAGAGAGATCTTCTTTGATAGCACCCCCAAAAAACGAAAAATAACCCGTATTATTACTATTAATAAGATTAATATTTCGTTTATAAAAGGTTTCCTTTTTTTTATTATTGTTATGATTGGTTTCGCTGGGTACAATTATATTTCTCCGTGTTACACTAAGAGTGCTATATTGATTATTATGATTCTGATTAGTATTATTCTTGTGATTATTTTTAGGTATTTGAATGCAAATGTTTGTAAGATCCCCCATTTCATCGAGTAAATCCTTTAAAAAACTCTCCATAAGATTCATCGAACGTACAGAATAGTAACGATTATTATTATTATTATTATTATTATTGTTATGAACAATGAAAACAGTATTGTTGTTATCAGGATCCACTGCCTCTGGCTCTTCTTCCTCTTCCTCCTCATTATTATTATTATTATGATTACGATACTCTTTTTCTTCCTCTTGTTGTTCTTCGTCTTGCACTGTATTATCCATTTCTTCTCCCTCACAACGCTCCCTTGAGCGGCTACTCACCCTCTGCATCACCTCCTTCACTGAATATTTACTTTTATCATTATTATCATTATTATTCAATTTATTTAATTTTTTCTTTTCCCTTTCTTCTTCCATCGCTCTCTCCTGTTGCATCTGTTCTTGAAGATAGTGTAGTCTTTCTAGCAGTTCTATTAATTTGGCTTTTCGTCGGGTGAGTAATTCTATCATTTCATTTTTCTCCTTCCACATGATCGCCAGCATCGATAGCTCCTCTCGCTGCCGAGTCTGATTATTTATTTCGTTTATTTCTTTTTTGATTCGACGCGTTTGAGAGTGTAGTTCGTTGGTTTCCGTTTTACAGTGTTGTATACGGTCTTGAATATTCTCCAAGAGCTGTTTTTTATACTCTCTTTCGTTTAAATAGGCGGTGAGAATGAATAAATCCTTTTCATTATCATTATTATTAATATTATTATTTTTGGGTGGTGTGGTGGTCGGACTGTTTTCTCTACTGTGAGAAGTAAAGAGCCGTTTGTTACTCTCATGATAAGGAGATACACTAACCAACTCTTTTTCTTCCTCTTCCATCTCATTATTATTATTATTATTATGAACAGCGGAAGACTCTTCTTCCTTCTGTTCATCTTTAACAGAGGGCGATCGAGTGAGAATAAATGAAGTTCCATCTCTTTTTTTACAGACGACATTTTTATTTTGTGGTGGTTTCTTCTCCTTCTTTTCTTCTTTATTATCATTATCATTATTTTTGTTGTTAGCGTACACGGAGGATCGAGGGAGAGGAGAGGGAGCTTGTGGCATCCCTTCTCCACTAATATCTTCTTCTGAATGGATTGTAGTTTCATGATGATTATTATCGTTCTGAAAAGGGGAAGAGGTTAAGTTTTCTTCTTCCTTTTCGGGATTGAAAGTAGAAAGTCGTTGAGGGGTTCGTTCCACCGTATACTCTTCTTCTGAATTATTATCATTATCATTATTATTATTATTATTATTATTGTTTTGTACTTGATCTCCAGTCAATTCGGAGGAGGAATAATAATAAAAATTAAATTCCTTCGTGAATGTTTTTTCCTTTTCTTCCTTTTCTAAAAGATATTCTTCACTAAAGCGTCGTCGTAAAGACTTCCGCTTACTACTACTAGTAGAAGAAGAAGTAGAGGGAAGAGGATGATTCGTAACCTCTGATAGTTTATTTTTATTATTATTATTATGGATGGAAGCTCTATTACTGTTAGAGGGTTTAGTGCTCCGACGTGAGACAGCCTTTTCTCCCGATGACGAGGAACGAGGAGAAATAGATGACATAAGGGCAAAGAATATATATTCTAAATTAATTTAATTAATTTAATTTATTTTTTCTTTACTTTTTTTTTGTTTGTTTGGGTAAACTTGAAAGGTTGATCTAAAATGAAATAGTAAATGATAATAATAATAACAATAAAAAATGGCGTCTAAGAAAAATAAATAAATACAAGAATCTAATAAAAAAAGAAAATGTTCTATTTTTATTTTTCAAAAAAAAAAAAAACACCAAAAAAATACCCAAAAGCAAATAAAGAGAAAAAGTGTTTGAGAAAAGATACCAAAAGAGAACATAAAATTGAATAGTTTAAAATAATAATAATAATAAAAATAATAACAATTGAATAACAAAGGAAAGTAATTTTTATAGTTATTTTCCCTTTCACTCTCTCTATTATAATATTTACATTACACTGATTATATATATAGTCTAACAGTAAGGAAATTACAGCCAGTAAAACAAAAAAAAAAAAGAAATAGGGAAAATAAAATAAAGTAAAACAAAAATAAAAATAAAATAAGAACAGCGAAAGAATTCATTTTCTCCATCTCTTTAACTCTTTTACCTCCCTTTTTTTTATTTATTTCACTTTCTTTCCCATTTGTTTTTCGTATTATTATTATTATTATTACTGTCTTTTCCAAATATTCTTTTCGTTTCTTCTCTTCTTACTTTATTATTATTATTATTATAATTATTATTATTTAAAGTTTCGTTCTTTATGCAACTCCCTCTTGTAAAGTCTCGGTCGTTGTCGTCGGGTCCTCCTCCCCTGAATAATTCTTTGGCTTCTGAATGACAATTAATAAATATTTATTATCTGGCGCGATAATAATTTCATCCTTTTTCGTTCTCAATCGAATTAATTGTAATTCATTCGATCCTGAAAAGTTATTATTATTATTATTATTATTATGATGGCATTGATCTAACTCTTGAAGAACGGAGTTTACTTTAAAAGAAAAGTTTTGAAATAAAGCGGCGTACTGGATCGCCAGCGGACGAGAGGCTTCAGAGAAACTGTGACGAATGCAAAGTCCTTCGCTATTTAAAATTAAAAATCCCTCCACGCCTTCATGAAACACCACGCGCTTCACCAACTCTTCAATATCACCACCACCAGCAGCCGCCATTGGTTTGATGTTATTATTATTATTATTTATTTTCTATTAGAGGGGAAAATGAAAAAATAAATAAATAAAGAAAGAAAAATAAAGGAAATGAAAGAGACGTTTTTTTTTTCTTGATGTTGGAACAGCAATATAATATATGTAGAATATAGATAAATTTAGGCATAAAGAAAAAAGAAAATTCTAATCAGTAAATAAATAATTAGTGTTTATTTGTTAATATAAAAATGTGAAAAATAAATAGATAATTAAAACATTAAAGTTAACCGAATTTTATATTATAATAAAAGAAGAAAAGAATACAAGCAAAAAGAAAATTGAATAATAGTAATAATAATAATAAAAAATAAAGTTGTCGTTTTTATTTTCTTATTTCAATTTTTTAATACTTTTGCTTATTCGATAGAGAAAAATAGTGAAGAGCTTTCTTTTATTTTATTTTTTATTATTATTTTTGATTATCACTCTTCCAAAGATGGCGACGACGACGATGGTGGTGGTGGAGGAGGTGTCACTCCAAAGAATTCCTTCAGCACCTTCACATCACTTCCTAATTTTGTAAGTTCAAACAATAAAGAAAAGAGTACGCCATCCATCACAGCCACACAGCCATTCGCTGTCACCCCTTTAAAAAAAGATCTCCATCCTTCTTTACTCGCAATATCTTTTCCCACTACTATTGTTTTTTTAAAAGTCTTTTCATACACGGTAGAAAAATAACTTTTATTAATTTTATTTTTATTTTTATTTTTATTCATTAAAGTTTCAATATGGGAAGTGGGAAGCGCTTGTTGGCGGGTTTGTATGACTTGTAAAGGATTAAATAATAAAATAGTGATGGTGCTGGCGACTACTCCGGCAAGCGCATTGATAATAGGATTGTCAGAGGCGGATAACAAAGCTCTTTTAATTATACTACTATTATTATTATTATTATTATTATTATCATTGTCGTTATTATTTAAGATTCCAAAACGTTTTTGTTGTTGAATTAAAAAAGGTTCGGAGGAGGAATAAATAATTTCTTTGGATTTACTATACACGTACCACCAAAGTCCTGCGGAAGGAATCCGCAGTATCCCAGCACTAGTGCCTTGATACAGTCCTCTGAATCCATTTTTAATTCTATTTAATTTATTATTTTTATTATTTATTGCCGTCGTTTCCTGATACGTACTCCACACTTCCTTCGCCGTATCCAACACACTTTTATATTGATTATTTCTCGAAAGACCGAAACCAGAGGTCATTTGTTTATTCGCTATAATCACGAAAGGAGTGACGGCCATCAGCGCAACCGCATCTCCTACCATCGCTCCTATCGCCGTACTAGCACTATCTCCATCGTATTTTCCCTTTTCATTTTCATTAATATTATTATTATTAGAAGAAGGAGATTGAAGACGGCCTTGTAGACGAGATATTCGTTCTTTTAAAACTTCCAACGTGATTAAAAAAGATATTTCTCCTAGGACGTTGCACAATAGAGCCGCTCCTACGCCACGATACAGACCTCTTATTCCTCCTTTTCCTAACGAATTATTATTATTATTATTATTTCCTCCACGATACGCTGCCATTATCATCGCCGGCACCGACAGCGGTCTGTCCTCTCCACTGACTCTTTTTCGGGCTATCGAAAGATTAATGGGATGAAATAAAATCGTTCGGGCAGAAATGTTTAATAATAAAAGAGCGATCCATGTGGGAGCGTGAAGATCGGATAAACTTCTATTGACCGCCGTCGTCGTATTATTATTATTAGCAGCAGAAGAGGCAGTTTCCATTTGGATAATAATTCTCTATTTAGTATCTATTATAAAAATAAAAAAAAAAAGGGGGGAAGGAAAAAAAAAAAAAGAGTATAATAATAGTAGTAGCAAAGAAGTTTTTTTTTTTTTGTTATAATAAACAAATAAAAAAAGAAAAATTCAAATTTGATATTTAATTACATCGCTTTTTTTTTTTTATTTGTCTTTCTTCTTTTTTTCTTTTCCACTAATTTAATTGTTCCCACAAAAAAATTATACTAGAAATCAAAAAAAGAAGAAAATAATAATAATAATAAATGGAGATTAGATACTAATAATATTTTTTTTTTTCTTTCCTCCGTAAAACAAACTTAAATAAATAATTCCGCATTAAAAATAAATAAATGCGCTATTACCATTTTTATAAAACCCTTTTTTTTTGCTGGTTTTTTTTTTTCTCCTTTTGTATTTTTGTTTGTAGTTTGTTTGTATATGTATCAATAAACTTTAAATTTTTATTTCTTGGTTCTCCAAGACTGTCCCCTCCTTCACCACGTAACATTCATCGTCAGAGGTATTTTCAATGACTACATTTCCTTTTATGACCACATTTTTTTCAAACTTTACTTTCCCTTTAATCGTAAGAGAGAGACATTCTTTAAGAGAGGGTACCACATTGTCATCCTCATCATTATTATTATTAGAATTATCAAATAAAGTTTCAAAGCCTTCCAGTAATTTATAATACCGACTATCTAAATCGATAACAGGCGGTCGTTGATGACAGGCGGGGTGCAATTCCAGGCGGAAATCTTTTTTTAATTCATACGCGTCGGAGCGTAATAGAAAAAGATCCGAACACGTTTTTACAGGCGCGAACCGCTGACGAGGCACAATCAATGCTCCACTTTTGGTGTAAATAGGGGCACTATCACCATCACCATCACCATTATTATTATTATTATTTTGATTAAATAACTCAATCGCGGCCCCCATCGCGGTTTCTAATTGAAGTACTTTAGGGGAAGCGCTGTCAGTGGGGTCGACTGTTTTTTTATTTCGAATAATCGGCAGTGAAAGCGTTCCTTTAATATTTTTATTATTATTATTATTATCTTCTTGTTCCATAATGTACAATAATGTAAGAAGGTGAATCCACAAATTATTGGTGTTAAAGAAACGATGTTTCTGAATATTTTGAAACTCCTTTTCATCTTCAGGCGCACACTGCGCTGATTCTCTCAACAGAAAACCCGTTTTATTATTATTATTATTATTTGTATTCCACTCTGCAAGATGCCCTCCTTTTTTATCACTCTCAGTCCTCTCACACACCTCCATCAAAAATCCTAGCTGCTTCTCCTTCATATACTTTAATACGGCTTCCTGCAGTGTGGCACCGAGGTTATCGCCGTTGGAGACGAATAAATATTGATAGCCGTCATGAATGAGTTGATGCAATTTCCCGCTGCTGTATAATACAGTATAGATATCCCCGTGACCGGGCGGACACCACTCACATTTAGGATCCTTCGGCCAGCTGGCTGGAAATAAATAATGATTATTATTTTCATTATTATTATTTTTCTCCGCGTAGATCTTTGGAACTTGATTTTGAACGAGCTCCATCGCGTCGTATTCCTTGTATAATTCGGGAAAGTGCTGTTGAAAGAATTCTCTTGTACTGTCCTTGGTGGAGAAACTATTTAGTAACATAAATTTTAATTTATTATTATTATTATTATTGTTAGGGTTTTGCTGACGAATGTATTGCACCTGCTCGGCGGTAAGGTGAAGAAATGTCTTTTCTTTTTTTATTTTTAATAATGTTTTCGCATCCCGCAGTCCCATACCCGTACCAAGACCTCCATTTAACTTTAGCATCACAGTTTGATGCAATAACTCATTATTATTATTATTATTATTATTAATATTATTATTATTTTCTTGTTGTTGTGGTTCACTCTTTCTTCGTTTTAAATTATCCTCTTTATTATTATTATTGTCGTGATGGTAAGCAGCAATAATATCTTCCAGACGGTCCAGTGATTTTACGGGATGAATGTCACTTTCCCGAATCACTCCACTATTATTATTATTATTATCGGTGGAAGAGATTATTTTGTGTTGTTGCAGAAATAACGCAATACAGTTTTCGTTCACGTTAGCGCTGATCATTTTTTCTTGGCACGCGATGGCGGCGGCGGAGAGTGCGGCGGTCGTCATGATAATGATTTAATTTATTTAATTAATTAATAAAAATAAATAAATAAATAATAGTGAATAAGCACTAGTTCTTTTTCTTTTTGTATTATATGGAAGAAGAAGTGAGAGAAATTAAAAAAAAAAACAAAATGATTAAAATACATTAGAAACGAAAACATAATAATAATAATAAAAGATAAAAAATAACAACAACAATTGAAAATTAAATGATAACAGTGAAAAATAATATTATAGTTAAACGTTTTATTATTATTATTATTTACGCGGTAAGATGAGAAAACATATTTGTAATTTCCTCTTCTCCAATATTTTCGTCTTCTCCTTCCGATTCCCAATCATTATTATTATCCTCATTATTATTATTTTGATACTCGTCCAAAATATTTTGATAATATCCGTAAGCATTTCGATACGTTTCCTTATTATTATTTTTATTATTATTTTGATTTGCCAACTGAGCGGTTTTAATCGCGTTAATTTCATTATTTAATAACGAAAGTTCCGTTTCGTGTTTTTGTTGCTGTTCTTTTTTTAATTGAACGATGTATTTTCCCAACTCGCGTCTTTCTTGTTTCGCGGAATCGCCTCGACGGATATTATTTTTTCGTTCTTCTAACAATCGTAAATGTTCTTTCAATGCCATTTTTTCTTTTATTTGTTCCTTTTTAAGCGCACTTCGCTGTTTCATCACAAGTCCTAATTTTTTTTTTTTTGACGCCGACGGTTCCAATCCTTTCAGAACATTTAATTTTAATTTTAATTTACCTTTATTATTATTTTTTTTTTTATTATTGTTGGTGGTAACGGATTCTTTTCGGGAAGTGCTTTTAATTTTTTTTTTTTGTAGGGTACGGCGTTTACTGCCGCCTAACTTTCTCCCCATTCTTATATATATATATATATATATATTATTTATTTATTATTTATTTAATGTTACACACTTTCAGATCTTATTGATTAATTTTATTTTTTAAGAAAAATAAAACAAAAAAAAAGAGAAGAAATGTGAGAAGGGGTTAAAGGAATGGTTTATTTTCATTTTCCTAAGGATTTATACATATATTAGGAATATAAATAAAACTGTATTTCAAAAACTAAAAATAAAAAGAATAAATACAGAAAAAATAAATAAATACAATTATACATAAATATATATATTAAAATTTAATCTACAGAAAATTTCGAACTTCTTTTGGGGGCACTGCTTTCCGAAAGGGAAGCCATCATTATTCCTCCACCACTATTATTATTATTATTATTGCTATTATTGCTGCTCCAGCGTCTTCTAAAATTATTATTATTATTATTATTATTATTATTATTTCTTTCCCTTTCCAGTATGGCGAGCTGTCGCTTTATATTCGTCTCTGTCATTTCAGTACTTTGAAGAGATTGTTTAATTTCTTCTGGAGAGATTATTTTGAATAATAATAATTCTGTTTTTTCTTTATTATTATTATTATTATTTATAATATTTCGTTTCAGAGGAGAGGCGGAAGAAGAGAGTGTTGAGTACACGGCCCTTGTCGGCGGCGTGGGTGGTCTTACCCTATTATTATTATTATTATTATTATTATTATTATTATTAATAGTATTATTGACTGGTGGAGAAGAAAGAGAAGCCATTTTGCTGGTGGATTCAACTGTTTGCTTCTCCTTATTCGAAGAATACACACTATTATTATTATTTAAATTATTATTATCATTATTGGATTCATTTTTACGTTGAAGATAATTTAAGCCGTTACGGAATTGTTTTATTTCGGTGGTGGAAAGTCGTCTTGAAATTTTATTATTATTAATTTTATTATTATTATTATTATTATTATTATTTTCTTCTTCTTCTCCTTTTTCATAGTAAAGTCTATCTCCTTCGTCATCCTCTTCATCATAGTCGTCGTCGTAGTCTTTATTATTATTATTATTATCGTATTCTAATTGACTCTCTATTGATTTTATCGAATGAAAAGAGTTTTGAGATTCTAAATTATTATTATTATTATTACTATTATTATTTAAATTATTATTATTATTTTTATTTTCAACACTCATGCCTCGGAAACTGACGCTACGCTGACTTCTATTACCTATTCCTTGATTAATACGAATGTTGGTACTGCTATTATTATTATTATTATTATTATTATTATTATTATTATTTTTTAAATTATGACTACTACCATTATTATTATTATTATTATTATTTATTTTACTACGAAAACTATTAACGCGAGCCGTGTGAGTCATTTCTGTGCCTTTTTTATCCATATTATTATTATTATTATTATTATTATTTTTATTATTGTTGTTGGTTTCTGAAGTGCTGAGTACTTTTACCGTTGGATTCATTATACTAATTCTATTATTAGGGCTATTATTATTACTATTAGGACTATTATGAATATAATTATTATTATGAATATTAACATTATTATTATTATTATTATTATTATTTTTTTGAAAAATATAAAAGCCCTCCGAGGGAGGCAGTGTGGGGGTGAGCGTACCCCTCTTCCTCATGTACTCATTCATTTCTTTACTATTATTATGATTATTATAATTATTATTATTATTATTATTATTTAAATGATTCATAAAGGAGTTGGGCACTGGATGGAGAGGCGACTGTGGAGGTGGTGGTCGCCGGAAAGGGGCAGAGTGTATTTTTCTTTTTTTATTCATATTATTATTATTATTAGTTGTGGATATAAAATCAAAATTATTATTATTATTATTATTGTTTTCGTCAAAATAGTGAAGCGTTCTTAGTAAAGGAACAGGCGCGGTCGGCTCGACACGAAGACTAGAAGTAGTAATATTATTATTATTATTATTATTATTATTATTATCTTTTTTTTCATTTTTTAATGTTACTTTAAACGATATTTTATCGTATTGACGGATTAAACTACGATAAAGTGTTTCTTGTTCTCTTTCTGCCGAATAAATATGAGGAAATTTTCGTCTAAATTCTTTTTCCCTTTTCTCCTCGTCGTCTTCTTTTAAATCCGAATCCTCCTCCTCATTATTATTATTATAAATGGAAGAAGAGAGCGATAATAATAATAACTGCCGCCGACGATGCTCTGCCGCATCATCCAGCGCTGGCCTTCGTAAGGACCTCAACGGCACTGTGTGATATTCCGCAATAATCCCTTCTCTTTCTTTTTTTTCGTTATAAAATAAAAACGCCGCTTTTTCAACAAAGTAAACATTTTTCATCGCTGGTAATAATGAAAAGTATAAAGGAGCGACTGTGATGCTATTATTATTATTATTATAGTTATTATTATTAATATTATTTTGTGGTGCTGATGGATGTTGATAAGAATATATTTTATTCCATTTTAAAAAAGGGGTGAGAACAATTTCGTATTCTTCCAAGCAGTTTTGTTCCAGCGTGTTACGTTCGACGGCTTCGGTTTGTATCAGTAATTTTAAAAATGTTTGAAATAATTTATTATTATCGTTATTATTATTATCACTAGTATTATTATTATTATTAGAAATCAATAAGGTGTTGGATTCAGAGTCCTGAGAGGGAGTTGTTTCCTTATCGTCGTTTAAAGTAACATCTTCTTTCTCCTCTTTATTATTATAATTATTATTAACATTATTATTGTTGAGTTCCTTTTCCCTTTCCTCTTCTTCCTTTTTTCTCTGGTAGGAGACGTTACGATGAAGGACAGTCGGCAATACGTATAAATTATTTTCATTATTATTATTATTACTGTCAAATAATTCATCGGAATTAAAACTTAACACCGAATGCAAATTATTATTATTATTATTTATTCGCAAGGATACGTCACTGAGAGGAGGAGGAGAGTAATAGGGTAAACTACTAATTAATAAGTTAACTTCATCCTCATTCTCTTTATTATTATTAGTATTTGTTTCAATCACTCTTTCAGAAAATATTTCTTCCACCTGCGTAAAACGTTTCAAAGAGGAAAAAGAGGATGAAAGAGACGTTAAAGGATTAGGTTTTGATTTTTTCCTTTCTTCTCGTTTATTATTATTATTATTATTAAAACGGTATTCTGATTCCCACGCTGTAAACAATAATTTATTATTATTATTATTTGTATTGTCTTTTAATATGTTTGGAAATAACATTGATAGGTAATCTGAACTTTCTGGTTTAAAAAGATCCAACACCGCCTCACGATGAAGAAGCCTATTATTTTTATTATTATTATTATTTTCTTGATAGACGACGTATCGAGAAGACAAGTTGCCGTCTTCTTCTTCTAGTTCTTTTAGATTAGGATGAATAACATTATTATTATTAGAAGAGAATTGTATAAAAGGTTTTAGTGCCTTTAATTCTTCCTCCCCAACCCCTTCTTGTATAAGTGCTCGCCATTCTTCTTCGTCAAAGTAATAGTATCGTGATTTTTGTATTGTATTATTATTATAATTAATAATAATTTTTTCCTCTTCTCCTACTCCTTCCTCCTCTAAAAATAAAGGAAAGGTATCATAAAACGAAGAAATAATAAAAATAAATTCTTTTCGTTCTTCGCGAATTAATCGCAATAAAAATTGTGCCGTTTGATTCATCAATAAATTCCGTTCCTCTCTTTCATACTGTAGTCGAAATAATATATTTCGTGATGCCTGTCGTTCTAATTTTTTTCTCAACAAGGATAATAATTTATTTTTCTTCCACTGCTGTTTAAAGTACTCCACCCACTGCCGTGTTCTCGCTCCTCGAAACACTCTTTGTAAGAACAACACATTATTTTTTTTCTTTTCCATTATTTTTTTTAATCGAAAACGAAAAAACGGCACTAAAAAGTTAACCGCTTCGATTCTTTGGATTCTTTCCCGCTGTTTCATCCGTCGATACGCACACTGAATGATAAAAGCAGAGCGAGGAAATAAAATCAATTCATTATATTTTTTTATTCGTCGTTGAATTATTTTATTTCGCAGTTTATTAAGAAATAAAACACAAAGAAGAATGGTATTAAATCGAATACGATTATTATTATTATGAGGATGATGATTATTTGGATGTTTTCTATGCGACAGTCGACCGCTACTGCCTTGACGTTGAAGAGACGAGTCTTTTTTTTTCTTTTGCTGCTGCTGTTGTTTATTCTTGGAAGAAGAAGAGGATGACGATGATGGTGATAGTGATGAACGACGTCTCTGATCTTTTTCCTTTTCTACTTCTTTATTATTACTCTTCTTTCTTACAGACGATTTCCGCCGTTGGGCCTTGACTCCAACTTGAATACGATTACGAAAATTAAATACATTATTATTATTATTATTATTATCATCATTATTATTAGTTTTTGGATCTTCACTCTCTTCAGTCTGAAGTGGTGGCATTTCATTGTCGCTTATCTCTTTATTCATGTTATTATTATCATCATTATTGTTATTATTATTATTATTATTATTATTATTGTTACTATTGTTTTTATGATTAATACTACTACTAAAAATAGTATTATTATTATTGTTTTGCATATCGGAGGAATGGAGGGCACTAACAGCTTCAGAGGAATCTGTAATATTATTATTATTCATATTCTTTTTTTTATTTTTTGAATCGGAGGAAGAAAAAGATTCCTTCTTAGTAGTGACTTCGAATGATGATAATATTTCTTTTTCCTTTTCCTTTTCCTTCTCGTTATTATTATTATTATTATTATTATTATTATTATTATTATTATTATTTTCCTCTTTTATTTTTTTCTTCTCGACAGACTTACTTTTAATTCTTTTTTGCCTTTTCTTTTTGTTATTATTATTATCATTATTATATTTTTCATTCGTAACGACTTCTTTTGTTATTATTATTTCCGTTGTGCCTTCCACAAGATTGGAGTGTTCTTTATCTTTTTCCCTTTTACTTTCCTTATTATTATTATTATTATTGTTTTCTATTTTCTGTTCTGTTTCCTTCTCTTTAGTTTTTTCCCTTTCCATTTTCTTCTTTTCCTTTTTATTATTATTATTATTCTTCAACGTTTCTTTTTTTTCCTTCTTTTTCTTTTCCTTTTCCCTTTTTTTTTCAGACAGCGGAGTTACAGCAGGCAAAGAAACATTATTATTATTATTATTATTATTATTATTATTATTATTATTATTGTAATTATTATTAGAAAACGGACTTTCGTTTTCCAATTTTGTAAAGTATTCATCTTTGGTTAGTAAAGGCGATTTATTATTATTATTATTATTATTATTATTATTATTTTTATTACTATTATTACTATAGTTATTAGTACTACCACTCAGAGAATTTTTATAAATATTCTGAATGGATAAGGAACTATTAAAATTAAAATTATTATTATTATTATTATAGTTGGTGGATGCGGCGGTAAAGGTGAGTGGAGAGGACGACGGCGACACCGATTTATTATTATTATTATTATTATTATTATTGTTTGACTGATAAACATCAATTAATAATTTATCCTTTTCCTTTGTGGTTAGCTTAGGACTCTGACGAGAAGATGAGAGACTTCCACTTAAACTATTTAATTTATTATTATTATTATTATTATTATTATGAGAGTAACTAAGGGAGAGAGAAGTTTCTCTTCTCATTGGAAAGGAAAGCGCTTTATTATTATTATTATTATTATTATTACTATTATTATTACTATCATTTTTATGATGACTGCTATCATCCTTGTTGTCTTTATTTATATTATTATTATTATTATTTTCTTTACTTTCCTTTTCTTTCTTCAATGTCGTAGCAGCAGTAATAGTGGATTGTTTCTCCTTTTGAAAAGAGTTTTGTGGAGATATTTTCTTCTCTTTTTTTTCATTTTCCGTCAAAGTTTTTTCTTTACTTTTATTATTATTATTGTTATTATTATTATTTTGGTCTGGAATGTAAATAGAAGAGGTGATGCCTAATAATTTAGTAATCTTTTTTTTTTGATTTTGTTTTAATTTTTTTTCCTCTGAAGGACTTTTTTTATACCGATTTATTATCTCTTCTTCCCATAATTTATTATTATTATTATTATTATTGTTAGGATCTTCAGTATCTTCGGTTAAATTATTATTATTATTATTATTATTTGCTCTTAACGAAGAAGAAAGAGGGATTGGATTCGACTTGTAAGCTTTTTTTAATAATTCGTCTTTTATTTCTAAATAATGTAAAGTTTTTTTTTCCTGACTATTATTATTATTACTGTTGTTGTTGTTTCGAGAATTGTGGTGGTGGTGTTGATGAGGTCCACTCGCCGAGAGAGAAGGTAAATACTCTCCACTATTATTATTATTATCATTATTATTTTTATTATTTTTTTTCCGAGGACTTGCGGTGGGGGTGGCATTGGTGCTGGACCGAAGGGAAGTGTTCATCAGTAATAATAAATAATAATAATAATAATAAAGTATTTATTATTATTATTATTATTGCTCTTTTCTGTTTTTATTTTACATATATAAAAGTTTTTTTTTTTTCTTCTTCCTTGTCTCTTTTTTTATTTTTTGAATCCACAAGTCAATGAAAATGAAATAGAGAGAGAGAAAAAAAAACGAAAAACAACATTAAACACAAAAAAAATAAATAAAAAAATGAAAAGCATTCAAATATATTTAACAGTAAAGTACCATAATAATCATAGTAAAAATTAGTAATAGTAACTCAAAAAAGAGAGAAAACAAAAAAAGCAGTTTAAATATATATTGTCAAGTTTTATAATTGTATTCACTCTTTATGGTTATCGTCCACCGAAGAAAAAACCATTCCATTATTATTATTATTATTTTGTTTAACCGAAGAATAATAAGAAGAAGGAGACGAATGAAAGTGTGTTTTATAATGAATATATTCTAAAGCCCACTGCACACGATGACTGCCGCAACAGGGGCACACACTATTATTATTATTATTTAAATTATTTTTAGGATGACGAGAAGAGATAATTCGAAAATAATAATTTTGGTGGTTTTGCTGAAATTGACGCGCTCCGACCGTTTCTCTTTTTCTTCGTTGTAAAGTTCCTTTTCTACTTTTTCCCATTCTTTTTTCATACTGAAGTCGTTGTTTATTATTTTTATCCACCAAAAATCTATTTTTAACATTATTATTATTATTATTATTTAATAATGTTTGAGGAATTCCATCAAAGACGGTAAAACAGCTAAGACAGCGAAATTTGTGTAACGTGGTGTTATCTTTGGAATGATTTAATAATAATTTATTTTGATTGACGGATTGATGTAGAAGCAACGCTTCTTGTACTTGCTGGTAGAGCACACTATTATTATTATTATTATTTTTATGATGAGGAGGAAGGTCGTCTGATAAATACGAAAGCGCTTTTATCGCTGCCACAGGAGGTAAATTAACTTTCACATTGTTTTTATCTTTTTTATTATTATTTTTATTTTTATTATTCTGAGAAAGGTAAAAAGAATGGTGTTTCTCAGCATCATTGAACATTTCCCGTAGTGTACTGCTTTGTTCGTGAAGAACATCTAAAGAAGAACTAATTTTATTATTATTATTATTATTATTATTTTTATTTTTATGAAGAGGGGCGACTTTCTCTTCAAAAGTAGTGACGAAGTGGGAAGAAAAAAGATAATTATTATTATCATTATTATTATTATTATTTTCGGTTGTTGTCGAAGAGGTGAGAGATGTGGTATTATTATTATTATTGTTATGATTCGTTTTAAAGTCTAGAGCCTCCAATACACTTTTATACTTTCTTCGCCGGTCATTATTATTATTATTATTATGTTTTTTCTGTCGTTTTAGTGGTGGTGATGATGAAGAATTGAAAAATAAATCACTATTACTATTATTATTATAAAGTGCCATACTATTATGATAAGAGATGGAAATCCCTTTTGAATAGAGTAAAATGTTAAATCTTCGAAGCGTTTTCATTTTTTTTTCACCGCTTTTCTTTTCTTTTAGTCCCAAAAAACAAACGAAACAAAACAAATACAGTAAAATAATAATAAAGAGAGAGAGAGAGAGAGAGAGAGAGAAATAAAAGTTTAAAAGTGTGAAAAGAAGAATAATTTTTTTGTTTTTATGAAAAAGATTTTTTTTTTTAAATTTATTATTATTAGTATCCTTATTTATGGTTTTATTTTTTATTTTTTATATTAGTTATTAAACGTATTTAGTTATTATTTTATTAATTTATATATATATATATATTTTAGATTGCTAAAACATTAATTTTCGAAAAAAAATAATCTTAAAAATTAAAACAAGTGGTAGAAATGATATTAATTAAACGAAAAATAGTTAAAAGTATTTTTATATGTATACTTTTAAAAAATAATTACTTTTTCATCCCCTTTTTTTTATTAGGAGTTGTCGTCTTCTTTACGATTTCCTCTTTGGATTGTTTTTTTATTTTATTTGAACTTTCCTCTTTTTTAGTTTTCTTCTTATCCTTTTTATTAATATTATTATTATTATTTTCTTCCTTTTTTATTTTTTTTTCCTTTTTGTTTCGACTGTCGATGGAGGTAGTGGTAGTAGTGGCTCTAACACGTTTCTGGGGAGCGGATGATGATGATGATTTCGGGTGTGATTTATTATTATTATTATTCTTATTGGAGAAGGACCTCGACGGAGCCTTTCCTCTCTTCTCTTTCTTTACTTCCTCCGTGTTATTATTATCTTCCTCCTCCTTTTTATTATTATGATTGTGATGATTATGAAAAAGAAGATACTCTCGACGAGAAAGTCTTTTCAAATTAATATCCGTTGAAGGAAATAAAACCCCCTTACTATTCTGTATCGACTCTTTTTGAAGGGTTAAACACTGTTGAAGTAAATGTCTATCCCTATTTTTATTTTTATTATTATGGTTATGGTTATGTTCATCATCGTCATCGCTGTCTATCACATGATCCAAGTCCAAGATGACTTTATTATTATTATTATTATTATTATTCTTTTTATTATTATTATTATTATTATTATTATTATTATGGATGGAAGGAATAGAGACGAGTCGTATTTCATTCGGCGCCATAATATCATAAAATAACATTCCCTTTTCTCTTACCACCTGACTTCTTAATAGTTTCACCAAGTACTGCGCCGGCTCTCTCTCCACCAACTGGTGGATGTATTCTTTCAAAATATTATTATTGTTATTATTGTTATTATTGTTATTGTCTTGTTGTAATTCATCAAGGCGGTAAAACTTCATTGAGTGGACGGATAAATTATGCGTAATATTATTATTATTATTATGAATATTATTATTATTATTAGTTTCTGATGGTATTTCAATAGGAACTGCATAGTGTGCTAAACTGTCAGCGCCATGACCTCTTCCACCCTCCTCCTCCTCACTGCTGGTCGTCTGTAACCCACCATTATTATTATTATTTTCATTATTATGATGATGATGATGAATACATAAAGAAGAGGAGGAAAGAAGGACTCCTCCTGTAGGCGTCGGTTGACCCGCACTATGATAATGACACAGATTCATTTTAGGATGAAGCGGCATCAGTAAATCAAAACAATCTTTACTGGGAAGAAATATCTCTGAAAGGGTCTCGATATACTCCCCATTATCATTATTGTTATGAAGGGTGGACAGTAATTTAGAGAGCGCCTCCGACGCGTACTGTTGCAACTGAAATAAAATCATACGACGAGGCGTTAATGCAGTGAAGGGGCTTTCCTCTGAGGCGTAAGGAGTTAGAATTATCATTGCCGCCTCTGACGAAGAATGATTAGCATAAAACGATTTATTTCTAGGTCCTCCTTTACGATGGTGCTGCTGTTTCTTATTCTCCTCCTCCTCGTCGTCAACCTTTTCTTCTTCATTATTATTATTATTATTATTAATAGAATCAAAGGTGCCAGGTAGTACGAGCGGTTCGCGGTCCCAGGGGTGTTGCACGAGGAGCTGACACACCGACATAAAACCCCCTAATAAATGTTTCGCCGGCGACAAGGATAATACAGACGACGATGATGAAGATGAAGGAGAGAGCTGATCATAAAAAAGAAATACATGCGCCGCGAGTAGCTCCACCGCCTCGCTGGTGAGATACTCCCCTAATCCTAACACCGACACCCATCGCTTTAGCAGCCGTACGGTCGCGGTATAATTTCCACCATATTTTCGAATCACTTGAGTGTCAATAAAGACGTGATGCTTCACCGAATAAAATAATTTCATCTCCAGAAATTTACTTTCCTTTTCTTTCTGCAGTAAGGAGAGTAAACTAACTTCCTTGTAGAGCGCGATGTAAATACGGAAGAGATATCCTTTGTAAATGATATCCACTGAGTTGGAAGCGCCGAACGAAATTACTTTGAAGGCGGTGGCGTCTTTATTATTATTATTATTATTATTATTGTGTTGTTGGACGAGGTGGGCGAGCTGGGCACAGAGAGCGCCCTTCATTAAAGCGATTCCCTCGGTGGTGTCCGGCACTCGGTGATGCACATCCTTCACCGTGAGCACACAATGAATCGGGAAAATAACGGGCGAGGCAGATATACCGAGGTATGGATAATAATAATAATTACTATTATTATTATTATTATTATTATTTTGATGATGATGCAGTGGATGTGGTTGACGAAGATCTTCGTGCGAGTAAGTGAGGCAAAGATGAGGACGAATCGCAAACACCGACGTCTTTCTTTCCATTTCTGAAACAATAGAAAAATCCTCCACTGTAATTGGAAAGTTTGTTTTATTAATTCCACTGTTAAATAGTTCTCGAATAAAGTGTGCGGCTTCTTTGTAACTTTGATAAAATACAGTTTCGTTCGGTAACAGAGAGGAGGAGTGTGGATAAACGGAGGAGAAGGCGTTGAACACATCGCCCCACTGGTGATTGCCTTCGAACAGTGCCTCATGCAGAAAGTGTTGAAGTTCACTCCCATGAAGCGCGAGCTCTACTTTGTTATTATTCTTATTATTATTACTATTAACCTCTTCCTCGGAAGGCGGTAGGTGGCGGTTTAGAATATAGTGTAGAATACTGTGGAGAAGACGAGTGGCGGTCAAGTTGTTTGGTTGGTTTAGTATAGGGTTGTGGACTACGCTGGTACCCACCACTGACACCGCTTTATTATTATTATTATTACTTTCTTTTTTGTTTTTCTTATTATTATGTGTAGTCGCTGTTGCATTGCTTACGGTGTTAGAGACGTAGTACTGATATAACTCCTCCTCCTCTTTATTATTATTATTATTATGGTGAGGGTTCCACAGCACACATCGGTGTATACTACCATCCTCAAACTGTCTAGTAGATGTAATATCCTTTCCCCAGAACTCATTAAACTCCTCGACCGAATTAAATAATTTATTATTATTAGTATTATTATTATTATGATTGTGTTTGGACTGGCCAATGGCCTCAATCTTTTCCTGTGTGGAGGCATGTTCGATAGAAGGCCCCTTTAGTAAAGGACTGTGCAGAGCCGTTGTCGTTGTCGTTGGAAAGTATAACAGTAATAACACCTTTTCCGGACTGCAACGCCATACTGTGAAGAAGGAAAACTTTCCGGTTAATGCTTTTTTAATAATAGAACTAAAACACAATGATTTATTATTATTATTATTGTTGTTGTTGTTATCGTCGTAATAAAGATGGTGGACGACAGGACTCCAGTAGAATTTCTTTTTACAGATGTAGTCCGGGGACAAGTAATCATCATCATTATTATTATTATTATTTTCCTTTTCTTTATACGAGATGTGATACAAGGCGTCTGCAGTGATTTCTAGTGGACGAAAGGGAACTTGAGAAAAAAGTTCCGTAACTCCCATATTATTATTATTATCGCTATCATTATTATTATTATTATTTTGTTTTATATGTTTCTTCGTTTTACTCTTTCCACCTCCGTTGTTGTTATGATTCAGCTGAGAAGAAAGAATTCGATTCGACAGTTCGATCGCCTCCGTAGCGGCGGAGACGATAACAGAGTTAAAAAAAGAAGTGGAGGTACGAAATAAAACATTAAGTCCATCACAATAAATGGATTTATTATTATTAAAAAAGGGAACTTCCACCACCCCTAAACGACACACGGCTACCTCATGATTTAACTCTGCTGGTGGGAAACATTTATTATTATTATTATTATTATTCTCCTCATTATTATTCATAATATTATGATGATGAGGATTAGGATAAGTAAAATAACCATTACATAAAGAAGACCAAAAAGTCCGCACCATCACCTCCTCTGACATGGTGGGTAAAATAATATTATCTTGAAATAACTTTATCAACATGATGGAGAGAACGAAGCCGCTCAGCAGCTCTGGATGATGATGATAATAATAATTATTATTATTATTATTGTGGGTGAGAATACCTACATGGCTTGCCCAGGCCCGTAAAAGTATTGACGCCCGACGAAGACACTCATTGGAGGTGAAGAAAAAGTGAAGAAGATGTAAATAAAAAATCATATGACTATCTTCGAGAACGAGATACGTATAATAAGGATGCTTTTTAATTAAATGTTTATTATTATTAGTATTGGCGGAGGAAGAAGAAGTGTAGTTGGAAAGCTGTTTACACGAAACGGCGGGTCGGACGTGAAGATTGACATGGAAAAATTCCCACGAATTATTATTATTATTATTATTATTTAATTCACGACGTAAAAACTGGTGAGGAGGGTAAAAATAAATTTTCAACACCTCTTTCCACTTATTACTGTAACAATTATAAAAGGGGGTTCGTTGTAGTTGAAGGAGTACAGCAGATCGATGCAGAGAGACATCATTATCCTCGTTATCCTCACCGCTCTCGTTCATCCACCTCTGTAAAAGTTCCTTTTCCCTTTCTATGTCGTCGTCATTATTATTATTATTATGATGCTGATTAAGATTCTCTTGTCTCCATCGTCGCCAGTTTGCTGTTGCTGCTGAAATCTTTTCCTCTAAATACTTCTCCATTTTATTTAAAAATGACTTTCTTTTTTGTAAATAATTTCCGTTTTTTATGTCAATAAAAGAACAAAACGAGTCGGGCATGGACACCACCATATCTGTATTAATATTATTATTATGATTATTGTGCTGAGAAGGCGAAGTCGATTGACAAGTGCGGAGAGGAAAACTACCCACAGTGGCAATAGCATCGAGAGAAACATTATTATTCTTATTCTTATTATTATTTCGCACTGTATCGCCTACCGCCTCCTCCTCCTCCTCTTCCTCATCACTGACCTCACTATTATTATTATTATTATGGATAAAGGGATTGATGACTTTAAGAGGATAATTTTCTGCTTCATAAAATTCTCTCAATAACGAATACACTAATTTTAATTGGGATTCACTTTTTTGAATCCTTTTAGGACTCCAATTTATACTGTAATCTTGAAAAGAAGTCATTATTGTTTTTTTTTTTTATTTTACTCTTATTACTACTGTTGTAAAAAATAATAAATAAATAAATAAAAAAATAAATGTGAGAGAGAGAAAAAAAAAAAAAAGGTGTTAGTCAAATTGAGCAATAAAAAACAGCAAAAACGATGAAACAAACACAATATATTGTTTATATTTCTCGGTAAAAATAGAAAATAAAAAAAGAAAATAAAATCTATTGCATTCTTCTTTTTCTTATTATCATTAGCGGAATTGTCGTCTATTAATATACACACACACATATATATATATATAACTTCCCTTTCTTTCTTTCTCTTTCTCTCTCTCTCCGCTGTTTTATGATGATGGAGGGTTTACCGCAGTTTCTTTATCTTCTATTTCGTTGAGTTTGGGTAGAAATAGTTCCTGCCGTTTTCATTAGATCTATTCCTGTAGGAGAGAAACTTTCATAGTCACTCAGATACCCCTCTCCTCCCTCTGCATGATCATCATAAAAACCAATCTTGCTTTTTTTCTTTATTCTCCGTAGGGATTTGTATGTATATGTATTTATTTTGTTCTTCGCTGAACAGCACCAGAACACCACCCGTACTTGACGAACGATGGCAACAACAACAACAACAACAACTGTTTTTATCTTTGTGATGATAAATAAAAACTATCTAAACGAACTATGAAGGCGACACACCGTAGGAGGAGAAGTTAGAACACGCTTTCCACTTTAACGGTAGTATTATAGTGCCTACTCTTCTTCCTTTTTACAAATTAACTATGAGTGCGCTGTGGCTTTCTTTTTTCTGCTTTCAGCTCCTCCTTCCTCGTTTTTCTAATTCCCCTTTTTATCTACCAGTACACAAACGCTTTATACTACATACAGTTCCTCTTACTGTTATTTTTGTAGTAATGAGGGGATCAAAGGAAGCGGAGACAGTCAAAAAAAATAAAAAAATAAGTGAGAGAAAAAAAACTATTAAATACAAATTAATGTTGCTACTATTATTATTATTGTTGCTGTTGCCGTGCTGGCCTCTATGATTGAAGTTAAGATGAAGAGGAGCCCGTGCATGGTGGAGTGGGTGCTTGTAGTAGTCGTGGAGAAGAAAAGAGAGAAGGGATCACAGAAGCAGCCTCCGTACCTCCCCTACTTTACACTATTGATACAGGCACCACCAGCCGCCTTCCACCGCCCCTGCCCCTCTCTCCCTTGACGGCCTCAGTGTGGGTCCTCCTGAAGGACCACCCTCCATAACGATGGGCTACTGCCATGCCGTTATACCTGTATTAGCAACTTTTCCAGCCCTCCTTGTCGGTAGAGCGCGTTCACGTCCGATCGAGTGATAGCGGTACCAGACACATCCAGCATCCACAAGCACGGCAACTCCCGCACTCCCTCCAGCGAGGAGAGATTCTCACACTTTCTTGCATAAAGCTGCTCTAGGGAACGGTGGCCTGCCAGTGGAGCCAGAGAGCGGATAGAAGTGCGAGACACAATCAACATTTTCAAGGACAGCAGCTGTCGCACGCCCTCCAGCGAGGTGAGCGCCTTACACCCTCCTGCGGTGAGTACCTCCAGTGAAGGGTGTCCTGCCAGTGGAGCCAGTGAGTCGATGGCGGTGTCCGTCACGTCCAGCACCCTCAAGGACGGCACCTCACGCACTTCGTCTCGCGGGAATAGAACATAAAAGCATTGTGCCCAGCTGTTTTCCACAAAAGTCTGTTCAGACAGCGGAGTAAGTGAAGTGATAGCGGCGCCGTACAAGTTCAGTTCTGTTAAGGAGGGCAAGTCACGCACACCTTCTAGCGAGGTGAGCGCCTTACAGTGCCCTGCTTTAAGTACTTGAAGAGACGAGTGGCCTGCCAGTGGGGCCAGAGAGTCGATGGCGGTGTCGGACGCTTCCAACTCCTTCAAGGACGGTAGCTCACGCACGCCTTCTAGCGAGGTTAATTTCCTACACGCTGTTGCATTAATGACCTCTAGGGAGGGGAGGCCTGCCAGGGGTGTAACGTGTTGGATAGAGGTGAGGGACACATTCAACTCCTTCAAGGAAGACAGCTGACGCACTCCCTCCAGCGAGGTCAGTTTCTCACATCCCTCTGCTTTAAGTACCTCCAGTGAGGGGAGGCCTGTCAGTGGGGCCAGGCTAGTGATAGCGGTGTAGGACACATTCAATTGCTTCAAACACGGCAGCTTACGGACTCCCTCCAGCGAGGTTAGGTTTTCACATCCTTTTGCATAAAGTAATTTCAGGAAAGGGAGGCCTGTCAGTGAGGCTAGTGAGTTGACGGACGTCTTGCACACGTTCAACTCTCTCAAACATCGCAGCTGACTCACTCCCTCCAGCGAGGTTAGGTTTTCACAACCCTCTGCGTTAAGTACCTCCAGGTAGGGGAGGCCTGTCAGTGGTTCCAGTGAGGCGATCGCGGTGTCCGTCACATTCAACTCCCTCAAGGATGGCAGCTCACGGACTCCCTCCATCGAGGTTAGATGTTTACATCTCTCTGCATAAAGTACCTCCAGTGAGGGGAGGCCCGTCAGTGGGGCTAGTGAGTTGACGGACGTCCTGCACACGTTCAATTGCTTCAAACACGGCAGCTCACGGACTCCCTCCAGCGAGGTTAGATGTTTACACTTTTCCGCGTCAAGTACCTCCAGGGAGGGGTTGCCTGCCAGTGGGAGCAATGAGGTGACACCGGCGCCGTTCACGTATAATTCTTTTAGTGACGTCATCTCCCGTACTCCTACCAAGGGCAGTTTCTCCTCTCCTTTCACATCCAACACCTCCAGGGTTCGGTGACCTGCCAGTGAGGCCAGTGAAGCGGAGCCGGCGAGGGTCACCATCAACTTTTTCAAACACCGCAACTCACGTACTTCCTTCAGCGAGGTAAAAGGGTAGAAGGTTCGCAGATCCAGTATCTCAAGGGAGGGATGGCCTGCCAGTGGTGCTAGTGAAGTGATAGAGGTGTTCATCAGGTGCACTTCTCTCAATGACAAGAGCTCACGCAGTACCTCTAGGGAGGTAATATCCTCACAACCATCAGCGTGGAGTACCTCCAGCGAAGGGTGACCCGCCAGTGGGGCCAGTGAGTTTATGTGGGTCTCCGTCACATTCAACTCCTTCAAGGACGGTAGCGCACGCACGCCCTCCAGCGAGGTAATCCTCTCACAACGGATTGCGTTAAGTACCTCCAGCGAAGGGTGACCCGCCAGTGGGACCAGTGATTTGATGGGGGTATGGGATACCGTTAACTCCTTCAAGGACGGCACCTTGCGCAGTACTTCTAGGGAGGTGAGAGCCTCACAACCATAAGCGTTGAATACCTCAAGGGAGGGGTGACCTACTAGTGGGGCCAGAGAGAGGATAGCTGCGTAGGACACATCCAGCTTCCTCAAGCACGGCAGCTGACGCACTCCCTCCAGCGAGAGCCGAGGGCAGTCTTGAATAGTAAGACCCACCAGTGTATGACAGCCCTGCAGCGGCGCAAGGCTCTCGAGGTCGGTGGCGGTCAGCTCCAGCTCCAGTCGGTGATCGCTCAGACGGTCCTGCAGTCGGATGAGCTGAGGGAGAAGCTGTTTCACTTGGGCCTCGCTGTGGCAGGTCGCACGGCACCTCAGGGCACACCCGCTCCTCCCCGTCAGCCACCACTCCACGTGCTCAAGGTAGCCGAGGCGGTCCAGCTCCATTATTCGCCATACGTCGTCCTTCTCTCTCGCCAGCTGCACAGTACCCCCGGGGTGACAGTAACCGCCGTTGCTCCACTCCACCGCGATGCGGGACTGGGGACTGACAGCGGTGAGGGCGAGGGGCGGCTTGGGGAGGTAGGCGGTGACCGCTTCCAGCAACATTTTGAGGGACAGAGAGCAACACACTAGAAAGAAAAGACTAAGAGAGAAGGTGAAAGGGAGAGAGGAGGGCGATGAGCAGTGCTGCCTCTTGGGACCGATCCTTCCGCGTCTAAAGTACACTCAACATGCTGTGTCAATGTCGTTCTACACACATGTTACGAAGCTGGAGGGAGAGCGAACACGCCTTCCCATTACTCTGGTCACAGTACAGTTGGTGGTCAATGAACCAACCAACCAACAAACAAATAAGAGAAGAAAGTTTTCTGTTGTCGTCGTTCTAACCACTTTACAGATTCGTTCCCACGTTCATGTTGGACCGTCACTAAAGTAATAATCTTCGTTAAAGCTATCGCCACTATGATTCCGATCCTGTTCAGAAACTAGGAATGATTTTATCGTAACGGAAGTATTATTACTGTTCGCACTCTTTTTAGTATTCGCATTTGGTTTCTGTTTTGTAGGCCGTATTAGATCTTCCGGTTTACGATTCGTTTTGTTCGCTGGTTCACAGTTGGGGTGGAAAGCAGATTCCATTAAGGCATTAGCTTTGGCGTAAGGAAGAATGATACCACCACTGTTTTCCCTGTTTCCCTCAGCGTTAGCGTTATTATTATTGTTATTATTATGATTATTTTCCAAGAAATGAATGTATTTTTTATAATTTTCGTTTTCTACTTTCAGCCCCTTCACCTCGTCCTCCCAGTAGCGGACCAGCTCCTCCTCATAGAGCTGAAAGGTCTGCTGGAGCTCCAACAGCTCCTCCTCTTTTTTTCTTCGTTCCTCATCTAATTCCCTTTTCAGGCGCTGGCACAGCACTGCATAAGACACACTATTATTCTTATTATTATTGTTATTATTATTAGTGTTGTTCGTACGACTATCGGTAAGATCACTCGGTAGTACTGGTCGGTCCAGTAGAGCTCTACCGCTCTCCTCTTCTTCCATGGAGAGAATGTCTTGAGATGGTCCACGACACCGTTCCTTGTGAAGTTTTCTTTCGAGAAATAAAATATAATTGTTCTTTTCCGTCAATAGTTGTTTTAAAAAAGACACCTCTTCTGTACAAACAGAAATATTATTATTACTATTGTTAGTATTGTTATTATTGTTGCTGTTGCTGTGCTGGCCGCTATAATTGGAGTTACGATGAAGAGGAGCCCGTGCATGGTGGGGTGGGTGGTTGTAGTTGTCGTGTAGGAGACGGTCAGCAGGGGAGGAAGGTATCTCGTCGTCCTCATCCTCCTCTCTCCTTGTACTGTCACTTCCACCCTCCTCGTACTTCACAGCCTGGTGCAGAAACGTGTGGTGCTGTTCTGTAAGGAAAGCAAGAGAATTACCATTGCTAGTATTACTATTATTATTATTATTATTATTATTATTATTCCTTTTTACATAAGTGATTTGAATTCCACTGTGGCCCTTCTTCTGTTTAATGTGCCGTAGAGCCTCTACCAACTCCTTTTCTCTTTCAATGTCAGGAAAGCAAAGGAGTAAGTCTGGTTCGTTTCTAATCACAAATTTGCAAATATGATCACTATTACTATTACTATTATTATTTTTGTTATGAGGTATGCTATCGTCATTCTCCCCAGGTGGTATTCGAAGGAGAGGCGTCAGCGGCTCCCCCATAGTGATCTGCAGCGCGTCTATACGGCGTACACTTATCCTCCGTGTCACCTCCTCCTCCCGAGGGACAAAGCCGTCGTGGTCACCGGCGGCACTGCACCGCCTACTCTCTTTCAGTGCCTCCTCCTCCGCTTCTGTCAGCTGATACAAGGAGAGGTAGTCTTCTCTCAGACACACGCCTCTAGCCAGTCGAGAAGGGTACTCCCCGTCCTTACCCAGCTTCCACGCCACCGCCGCGCACCACACTCTACCCTGGGGGTATTGGAAGGGAGGGTTGGATAACATCTTTTTTATTCTTTTCTTAAAATAAAAAAAAAATGCTTCCCTTTCTTACAATTAAAAAGGAAGAAGAGGAGGAAGAAAAAAGAAATAATGAGAGTCGACAGGGGAGCGCGAAACATAGGACATAAACGTCCACACATCGGAGAAGGGATCACAGAAGCAGCCCCTGTACCTCCCCTACTTTACACTATTGATACAGGCACCACCAGCCGCCTTCCACCGCCCCTGCCCCTCTCTCCCTTGACGGCCTCAGTGTGGGTCCTCCTGAAGGACCACCCTCCATAACGATGGGCTACTGCCATGCCGTTATACCTGTATTAGCAACTTTTCCAGCCCTCCTTGTCGGTAGAGCGCGTCCACGTCCGCTCGAGTGATAGCGGTACCAGACACATCCAGCCTACACAAGCACGGCAACTCCCGCACTCCCTCCAGCGAGGTCAGTTTCTCACAACCCTCTGCTTTAAGTACCTCCAGAAAGGGGAGGCCTGTCAGTGGATTCAGAGAGTCGATAGCGGTGTAGGTTACATTCAACGCCCTCAAGGACGGCAGCTGTCGCACGCCCTCCAGCGAGGTGAGCGACTCACAACCTCCTGCTAGAAGCACCTCCAGTAAAGGGAGGCTTTCCAGTGGGGCCAGTGAGTCGATAGCGGTGTTGGTTACAACTAAAGCCCTCAAGCACGGCAAATCACGCACTCCCCCCAGCGAGGTGAGCTTCCCACATCTATTAGCGTTGAATACCTCAAGGGAGGGGTGACCTACCAGTGGGGCCAGTGAGGTGATAGCTGTGAAGGACACATCCAGCTTCCTCAAGCACGGCAGCTCACGTACTCCCTCCAGCGAGGTTAGGTTAGGGCAGTACTGAATAGTCAGACCCACCAGTGTATGACAGCCCTGCAGCGGCGCAAGGCTCTCGAGGTCGGTGGCGGTCAGCTCCAGCTCCAGTCGGTGATCGCTCAGACGGTCCCGCAGTCGGATGAGCTGAGGGAGAAGCTGTTTCACTTGCGCCTCGCTGTGGCAGGTCGCACGGCACCTCAGGGCACACCCGCTCCTCCCCGTCAGCCACCACTCCACGTGCTCAAGGTAGCCGAGGCGGTCCAGCTCCATTATTCGCCATACGTCGTCCTTCTCTCTCGCCAGCTGCACAGTACCCCCGGGGTGACAGTAACCGCCGTTGCTCCACTCCACCGCGATGCGGGACTGGGGACTGACAGCGGTGAGGGCGAGGGGCGGCTTGGGGAGGTAGGCGGTGACCGCTTCCAGCAACATTTTGAGGGACAGAGAGCAACACACTAGAAAGAAAAGACTAAGAGAGAAGGTGAAAGGGAGAGAGGAGGGCGATGAGCAGTGCTGCCTCTTGGGACCGATCCTTCCGCAGGACGGCGCTACACACATACTCATACACACACACATAAAATAACGTGGCAACTATGAATACAGAAGTAAAGCAACCCCCCCCCCCCTGCACCGCCCCTGCCCCTCTCTCCCTTGACGGCCTCAGTGTGGGTCCTCCTGAAGGACCACCCTCCATAACGATGGGCTACTGCCATGCCGTTATACCTCTATTTGCAACCTTTCCAGCCCTCCTTGTCGGTAGAGCGCGTCCACGTCCGATCGAGTGATAGCGGTACCAGACACATCCAGCCTACACAAGCACGGCAACTCCCGCACTCCCTCCAGCGAGGAGAGATTCTCACAACGGTCTGCATTAAGTACCTCCAGTGAACGGTGGCCTGCCAGTGAGGCTAGTGAGTCTATGGAGGTGAAGGATACATTCAACGCCCTCAAGGACGGCAGCTGTCGCACGCCCTCCAGCGAGGTGAGCGACTCACACCCTCCTGCGGTGAGTACCTCCAGTGAAGGGTGTCCTGCCAGTGGAGCCAGTGAGTCGATGGCGGTGTCCGTCACGTCCAGCACCCTCAAGGACGGCAAATCACGCACGCCCTCTAGCGAGGTGAGCGCCTTACTGTGTCCTGCCTGAAGTACCTCCAAGGAAAGGAGTCCTGTTAGTAAGGCCAGTGAGTCGATAGCGGTGTAGGTTACATTCAACGTCCTCAAGGACAGCAGCTGTCGCACGCCCTCCAGCGAGGTGAGAGCCTTACATCCCACTGCTAGAAGCACCTCCAGTAAAAGGAGGCTTGCCAGTGGGGCTAGTGAAGAAATAGCCGTGTCAGTCACATCCAATTCCCTCAAGCACGGCAGCTCACGCACGCCTTCTAGCGAGGTTAGCTTCCTACATGCTGTTGCGTTGAAAACCTCCAGTGAAGGGAGACCCGCCAGTGGTGTCAATGAGTCTATAAAGGTGTACGACACATTCAACTCTCTCAAACACGGCAGCTGTCGCACGCCCTCCAGCGAGGTGAGAGTTCGACATCCTTTTGCTAGAAGTACCTCCAATGAAGGGTGACCTACTAGTGGGGCCAGTGAAGTGACTGGACTGCGTGATAAATCCAACTCTCTCAAGCACGGCAGCTCACGTACTCCCTCCAGCGAGGTTAGGTTAGGGCAGTACTGAATAGTCAGACCCACCAGTGTATGACAGCCCTGCAGCGGCGCAAGGCTCTCGAGGTCGGTGGCGGTCAGCTCCAGCTCCAGTCGGTGATCGCTCAGACGGTCCTGCAGTCGGATGAGCTGAGGGAGAAGCTGTT